>CAKAOH010039687.1:0-26210 GCA_916701665.1 Sebastiscus tertius
CTGCAGGTGGGTGTCTTGATAGGATGATTAGTGTCAGGTGTGCCAGCAGCAACCACCCAGGAGAAGGAGGAGGAGGGAGACCACACCTACCTACACACGGACAGACTAGACAGACAGGGGAAGAACACACAGGAGACAAAAGGGCAGGGAAACAGAGGAAACACTGGGTAAACTGGAATGCCAGGTAATATAATTTATTCATTTTTTTTTATTTTGGCAGGTTCTGTCCTCCATAATTTACAAGACTGTGGGCTAAAATGTCGTGTTCATCACAGTCAGTATACAATTTATCAACGCCACTTTATGAAGGTTTTTATCATGTTTCCCCTCTCTTAATCTTCCTTGATCCCTTCTTACTCTTTACACAGATTTCATGTTTTTAGGTAGTAGCACGGTTACATAGGGGAGCGTGAAGATGGGCTGTGTTATCAGGTATGCTGAGCCAATTTTTAGTCCCAGTCCACTCCTGCCAGTGCCCTTCTAGTTATTATTATCATTATTATTATCATAGAGTTAGGACTACAGTAAGACTTCCACAACCAATATAGTTAACAATAAATAATAATGGTGTTGTTGATTATAAGTGTAATGTACATGTTTTTGGGTGGTGACTGCACCCGATTAAATTATTCATGGAACAACCATAGTCTATATCAGTGTGTGTGTGTGTGTGTGTGTGTGTGTGTGTTTTAACGTGCATGCTGGAGGCCAGTCTCCTGTCCTGGAGATAAATGTTTGACCTTTGGCCCCGCTGGGCTCACCTCCCACCCACAGCAGGGCAGCAGCTTCTCGCTCTCTATGCAAAGTAAAGAAAGACGAGACTGGGGCTTCATCTCATCACCGCTCCACTGCTGCCTGTGAAGTAGGAGGCTGATAACGGGACGTGCAGAGGCTGCTGTTTGGATTTGGACCACTCTCTCCACTATCTAGAGGAAGGTTTAAGAGACACTCTCATTATGCTAAGCTGGGAGTCCGTCCTTGGCTGCTACACTTCAATAATCCTATCTAAAAAAAAGAAAGAATCCCTACCTGTTCCTTCTATTTCAAACCCTTCTCATCCCAACTCGTCACATACTGACGCTGGGTCGGGACCCCTTGGTGTCACCTTCTAAAGTTGGTAGTCAAGCACGTCAAACTATGACGCCCCACTACGGTCGCAGTAAACACGTGGTTAACGTTGTAAATTCAAACGAAACCACTTGCTTAGGTATAGGCAACCAAAACCATGGAGTTAGCATGTAGCATCATGGTTTGGGGTGAAAATACTACGTTCGTAAAGTGACACTTAAAGGGACTGTTTGTAAGAATCAGAAATTGCTTGTTAACAGCGACACCTGTGGCCGTTAAGTCAACGAAAGTCAGCATCCTGTTGCTCACACTCGTGCTTGTGCTCGCTCTACATAGACATGAACGAGCATTGCTGTTTGTAACGCTGTTCAGACTCAGACTCCAACACAAACTACATGGAAGCACCAAAACCGCAAAGTTCTATCTAGTGAAGCCCGTCTGTTAAACAGTGTTGGCCGCGGTTGGAGGACGCAGGGGAGACCGTAGCTTTGGTCTCCAGGGCCGTAGTCTCTGCTGTACTCTGCTCCGCTGCCTGCTTGCCATCACTCACACATCGCGCTCGTTTTCACTCGCTCAGCTCGCTCCACTCTCACATGCATGCGCGCACACTCCACACTGCAGAAGAGTTCGTTTAGCTCTGAGAATATCTAGTGAATGTACAGAGGACGTTTGTGCAGAAATAACTGCTGCAGCTCCTCCAGACCAACAGAGGTTTCCCGTGTCTTGTGAAGTGACGGGGCTCCGCAGAGAGAAACGTTATCGTCTCCGACCAAAACTGCGGTGTCTCCCCTGTTCCCTCCGGCCGCGGTCGGGAGGCTGAAGCAGGAAAAGCCAACACTAGGATCAGCATTGATTCATGGAGAGACCTTGGTCTGGTCAGCTAACATTACTGCCAAGCAGCTGAAATATAGAGTGATATTGTGCTTTTAGCTGACGTGTGTCTCCTCACTGTTTTGATCGATGCTCGTTCATGTCTATGTAGAGCGAGCACAAGCGCGAGCAACAGGACGCTGACTTTCGTTGACTTAACGGCCACAGGTGTCGCTGTTAACAAGACATTTCTGATTCTTACAAACTGTCCCTTTAAATCGTTGATTCATCTGTTGATGAGTTTAATTGATTAATCATTTATAAACGTCAGAAACAAGTAAACAATATGCAGAGGCGACATCGTCAAACGTCTTGTTTTGTTCAACCAACTGTCCAAAATTCAAAAATAGTTAGTTTCAAATGTTATAAAACAGAGAAAAGCAGCAAATTCTAACATTTTAGGAGCTGCAACCAGCACATTCTGGTCCTTTTTGCTTGATAAATGACTGACGATGAATTGATTATCAGAACAGTTGGAGAATAATTTTCTTGCGATCGACTAATCGTTTCAGCTACAATAGAGAGCTAACGTGCCTGTGTGTGTGCCTGTGTGTGTGTGTGTGTGTGTGACAGATAGCGGGAGGAAGACTCTCAGCCTGTGTGTGAGAGAAAGCTGTGCAACGTTATCTCTGCTGGGAAAACAGTGTAATAATATTGCGTGGCAGGATGATCTCTATTCAACACTTCAAGGAATCAGTGGAATTTCTTTCTCTCCATATTTAAACATTTCTCAGGATTTTAAAACTCTTGGCTCAGCCTCGGGAAACATACTGCTTCCTGTTTAACTGGATGTTGCCAAGCATTCTTAGGTAACAGGAACTATATTTGATGATATTAAAAACTATAAAAACAAGATCAAAATGAGTTATTCATGTAGGTTGGCATGTGGCTGTGGTATAGGATATTATCATGGAATCTTATATAGTTTCACTTCCTGTGAAAAGGAAATAAGACCATCCATTAAACATCAGCCCTGTCAATCAAACGGCACACTGCCCCCTCAGCATCACTATGTGCAGCTGTTACCATGGTTACAGGTGGCCTAGGACCAGCGCTGTTGTGTATACATACAGTATGGTAGACGGTGCATAAGTGTATGTGACTATGTACTGTATATACTGTGCATAGGGAATCCAAGACATCATGTTACAAGCAGATACCGTACACTGCATGAGATGTGGATGCTCGAGTTTGTGTCAGTTAGCATCAATGTCAATCAGAGTTCAGGGAAGCGTGTGTTTGTGTGTGCGTGTGTGCTGTGAAGAAAATAGTTGCAGGCTGATGCAAAGCAAAAAGCCCCAAATTTCCCCAAACTCTCAACCCAACACGTTGTGCAAGAAGGTGACCAAAGTGTGTAAAGAGGGAGGCGGGGCTCAGTGCACTGTTTCTGCTCTCGGTGCAGTTCACTTCTTCCTTTTTGGTTTTCTTGATGAAAGTAGAACAAGAAAAACAGTACGTGTGGTTAATGTTGTTTATGTGCAGTATATTAACTGTCATTCAGATGTGATCAATTTAACAGATCAAGTCATTCGTGCACCATTACTGACTACCTCTGAGGAATTACATTAATTAAAACTAGGGCCGTCAATCCTGGCTGCCTGTTTCAAATGCAGAGTTTCTGAATAGGGGCTGTGGTGGTGTGTATTTCCCTGTGGATTCAGCGTTTTGATACTTTCACAGTATTTATATAGGACTTAAGCCTGCTTTATTATATAAAAGACATGAAAATCGCACTTTTTACTATATGGGACCTTTAAAATATCTAATCGCATGATTGTCCATAGCTAATCGGGATTAATCGCAAATTAGTTGCACATTTTTAATCTGTTCAAAATGTAGCTAAAAGGGAGATTTGTCAAGTATTTCATATTCTTTTCAACAGTAGGCGAATATGCTGCTTTATGCAAATTAATATATATATTTATTATTGTAAATCAATCACAAAACACTGACAGATATTGTCCAGAAACCCTCACAGGTACTGCATTTAGCATAAAACAATATGCTCAAATCATAACATGGCAAACTGCAGCCCAACAGACAACAACAGCTGTCAGTGTGTCAGTGTGCTGACTTGACTATGACTTGCCCCAAACTGCATGTGATTATCATAAAGTGGGCATGTCTGTAAAGGGGAGACTTGTGGGTACCCATAGAACCCATTTTCACACCGTTTCAAAATGGCCATGACCGTTTTTCCTCGCCAAAGTTTAGCGCAAGTTTGGAGCTAGTATGACGTGGTTCGTACCAATGGACTCCGTAGGATTTCTACTTTCATATGATGCCAGGATCTTCACTCTAGCTATAATAATGATCTGATCCTCTTTTCATTGGCTTTAGAAGCAGTCACAATGCATCTTTTTATACCCCCACAGGACTCTTATTTTTGGTTCTGTTTTTGGATTTTGCTTGGCCTTTTTGTTTTTGGTTTCCATTGGTAGAGAAGGAACAAGAGGTTGTGGTGGATTTTGTACAGTCAAGACAAGAAAAAGTCTGTTTTTTTTCCACCGAGGCCCTGTTAAATATACTGTACAGTTAAATATAGGAAGGACAGAAAGAAAGAGAAGGAAGAAAATAAGAGAAGGAGAGTTACACAAAATGGTTGTGCTGTAATGGCTTAAGGCAGTCTTTTACTAATCCACCATGACAGCATTCATGTGTACATATAGGATCATACAGTACACCACACCTGCATCCGCCACATTTTGCATGAACACAAACATGCAGAGTAAAAATGTCTTTCTCTTTTGCACAAACATACTGTACATTCAGACTGTAGATACTCTAATGAGTTTGCTTGATATTTGACACTGCTGCTCTAACCTACTTCTCTCTTAGAGAGGCTGCTGGGGGATCGTTGGATTCTGATTAAATCCAGATGTGGGAGGCAGAGAGTGTGTGTGCGTAGGGGGGGCACTGTATTCATGTGGCACAGTAATATACAAAAAAAGGCAGACAAACACACACTTAAACTGTCTGTTGGTACAAAGCTTTACTATGACCAGAGAGTTTACGTATAGAAACCTACAACAAAGTATTAATATCTATGAAATGCTGCTTTTTTTTTTTTCCAGACTTGCCACTGGAACCGTCTGACAGGGAGGAAAAAGTAGGTGGAGAAAGAAAAGAAAGAAACGGAGGAGCTGTTGCATGTTTAGCTACTGTAGTTTTCCTCTAGGATATCATTAGCTGTAATTCTGCCTTCAAATGGTAACCAGATGACAGTGAGCACACACACACACACACACACACACACACACACACACACACACACACACACACACACACACACACACACACACACACACACACACACACACACACACACACACACACAGACAGATGCAAACTACACATTTTTACCAAAACCATTTTAGTATTTTATTATCACTATTTCAGATTTTTGCTGAAAAAGTCTCTTTTGAATTGTTCATCCAAATAACAGAGAAAAGGACACATTTTGGAGGACAGCAGCAGCGCATTAAAGAACAGCTCTAGACCCACAGCTGCGTGCACAGTTTGTAATGCATCTGACAGAAACGGGAGAAGGAGGAAGCGAGAGATGTAGCGTTGTCTCTGTGGCTGAAAGGGAGAGCGCTGTGCTGTGTGTGTGTACGTGTGCGTGTGTGTACGTGTGTGTGTGTGTGTGTTTGAATATGCTATCTGCAGGTAGCAGCCAGAGCGGGGTAGATCAAAAGGGAAGCGTGTGCTGTCCTGGTCCCCAGCCAGGAGACCCCTCACCTCGCGGCAGGCAGCGCGAGCCCTGTGGACGTGACAAGGACGGCGGGGGGGGGGGCTTGCTGTGTGAAGCGGGAGAGAGACTGAGAGCAGATAGAAACAGGCAAAAAACAATATTTTGTCCGTGGTTTTGTTTCTATTTGTAAAGACAAAGATTATCAGGAGACTGGTAAAGGTGTATTTTGGTAAAAGGTGAGTAACGTGGATAAAGAGAGTGATCCAGGAAAATGCCTCTTCACCCCCATCATCTGTCTTTGGTCCTAAGTGGCATTCAGACTGAAAATAGAGCTTAAAGGGGCGTCGTTGGTGCGAATGTGTTGCTACAGCTACAGAGGACATCAAATATTATCCAGACAGGATATTATAAAGCTAGAAATTTGTCACGGCCACAATCATTTCACCCCTCCATCTCGACAATCACAAGGTAAACACTAGAATTACCCCGTTAGCGCTTCAAAGTAATCTAGCATCAATGTGTGTTTGCACGTATGTGGTTTGCCAATCGCCGAGCAGGATCCTGGAGGAGTCGGGAAGGAAGACTATAGAGGAGATTAATGAGTAGATGAAAGGGATGGATGTCTTTTTGATGGAAAAAAAAGACAGTTTTGACAATGTGATTCATGTAAAGTTTGAATGAAACGCAAGAAGAAAAATGACTGGAACTGTCGACAGAGGGAGAAGCTTTGCATGTGCTTGTTGAGGGATTTAGGACCAATGACTTCAGATTCATGACAGTTCAACACATTTAAAGGTCCCATGTCGTGCTCATTTTCAGGTTCATACTTGTATTTTGTGTTTCTACTAGAACATGTTTACATGCTGTAATGTTCAAAAAAACCTTTATTTTCCTTATACTGTCTGCCTGAATATACCTGTATTTACCTTCTATCTGAAACACTCCATTTTAGCGCATTTCAACGGAATTGTGTTGCAAGGCAACAGTTTGGGTCCATGTTTACTTCCTGTCAGCTGATGTTATTTACATACACTGTAACAGGAAATAAACTGGGACACATTTAGAATGTTTGTTTAAAATCGTGTGATGATCTCTATATATTGTATATTGTTTCGAAAACGCACAATTTCTAAATACGGGCTGTGTGTATTTCCTCGTATAGTGAGTGTTTTGATAGTTTACCAGTATTTATATAGCACTTAAACCTGCTTTATAATATAAAAGACATGAAAATCTCACTTTTTACAATATGGGACCTTTAATGTTTTCATCCAGGTCATTATATCCTTGAGACAGTTGGGGATGAAGGAGCAGGTTGTGTTAGTTATCAGATTAGTTAGTAAATTCTTGCTAATTTTGGAGGCAGGGCTAAAAAGTGAAGTATTCATCCTTAAAAGGTGGCAATTTTAGAGATGTTTTAGACATGGACTACAACGGCAAATGTGTTTGAATAACATGTCAACTAAAAGTGATCATCTCTACAGAATAACAACGTGACAAGGTGGACTGCAATAGCGGACTTGTCTGGATATGTATTAGAGTTGGGCGATATGACGGCGTATACCATGCGATGGTAGAAATGTGTCCACCGGCAGAGATTTGGCAATACCGTTTCCAGCGCGGTAGCAACTCTTGCGTGATTTCGTGATTCACACATGATCTGGCGAATCCAGCTGCCTTGCAAAGTATTATGATTTGGGCTAGGGATGCACCGATACCGATACCAGTATCGGGTTCGATACTGTGCCCATGTACTCGTACTCGCAAAATGGCTCCGATACAACGGCACCGATACCACTTTACGGCAGCGCGACGTTAACGTCACCATCTTTCAGGTCCTATCGCACGCGCTCACGCTCCACCTCCCCGACGGTGCGGCGAGACGGGCCGGTGATGCGCCCGACCCTGCGGGGCCGGGATCCCACCTCAGCCGGCGTGCGCCAACCCTCACTTTCATTGCCCCACGGAGTTTTGCTTGCACCATCTGACTCGCGCGTGCGTGCGTTAGACTCCTTGGTCCGTGCTTCAAGACGGGCTGGGTGGGTTGCAGACATCGCCGCAGACCTCTGGTGCCTTTTATGTGGGCCGAGCCCCGCCCTGTGGGCACGCGCACTAAGGACAGTGCGCCACGGTGACACTTTGGCCACAGGAAGCACCTTCACCCCGAGCCTTTCCAAGCCGAGCTAGAGTCTTTTTTTTTCTTTTGGAACCTTAAAGTTTCCATTGTGAAAGTCTGAGTCTTTTGTTTCGTCTCATGTGAATCAGTTGTTGTTGTTTGTATGGAAGCTCCAAATAAAAGAAGAAAATAATCAGTTGTTCCTATTTGAATTTACAGAACAATTACTATATTGTGATATACACCGTTACCATGATATAAATGACATGTACCGCGATAGAAGATTCATCAGCCATATCTCTCACCCCTTCTATGTATTTATGTGTCTGTTTTGCACAGGTGGAACATCAAGTTATTATAAAGCACAAGCATCAAGTCTCAGTTATGACTCAGTGGCACAGCTCACCTGACAACCAAAAAGGGGTATACTGTCAAGTTTTATTTTTACAACCCTGATCAGGGTGTGTTTTATGTGTGCATTGTGGTACGTGCTTGGGTGTGCGCGTCTTCCTTGAGAGGAAGTTGACACACGGCGGAGCATTCCAGGGAAAATCACAGGTCACTGGGAGAGGCTACCTGGGATGCTGACGGAGAGGGAGTGTACTTTTTTACAACCACTCCACGGAGCCACGGAGCTCCCAACAAACAACATACCTTCTTTGAAAGTAACGATTTACCCCTGGTAGGATATAAAAGAAGTTTTTTTTTTTATTTTTCCGAGGGTTTTGCCAGAAGGGTCATTGACCTGGGTCGATCCATTCATAACAATGCCGTTGCTTTAGCGTGAAAGGGGTATAAGTAACGAGGAAGGAAAGTAAGGAAATGAAAAAAGCGAACGGGGATGGAAATGTGAAGAATAGAAACGGAGAATAACGATAATAGAAACTTTCTCTGCAATAGCATAGAAAGTGAAGTGCACGTCTTCCTGCTCCTTCCAGTGTGCAACAATCCTGGTATGATGCTCATTCAGTCCGTCCATTGTTTCTCTCAGCTTATTTATGCTGCAAGGGCCCTCGGCCAAAAGCAATAAATTTAAAACTGCCCCAGGGGTGGCATTACAGGACAGGTTGTTGAGAGCAGAGGAGAGAGAGAGAGAGAAAGTATGGAAACAAGAGAGACTGTAAATACAAGATAGCGAGCACGTAAAATACCGAGAGGGAGGCTGAAACAATTTGGACATTTTTGCTCACTTACCAATGTATGAATGAATAACGGGGCATTTATGCGGATTTGTTTATCAATTTTCTGTGTTCATATGAAAATAAGCTTTAGTTATCCTGTTGGTGAGTTGGAGTTTTGTAACTGTGATAAAATAGCTTTCATTAATGATTAGACACAGCTACATAGAACTAACTAGGGCTGCAACTAACCATTATTTTCTTGATTAATCGATTAATTGTTTGGTTTATAAAATGTCAGAAAATGGTGAAAAATGTGGATCAGTGTTTCCAACAAACACCCAAGATGACGTCCTCAAATGTTTTGTTTTGTCCAAAATGCAACTTGCTGTCATAGAGGAGGAAAGAAACCAGAAAATATTCACATTTAAGAAGCTGGAATCAGAGAAATTTAACTCTGTTTCTTAAAATGTTTTTTTCAAACTGATTATCAAAATAGTTGGTGATCAATTTACATTAGTTGACAACTAATCGATCAGTTGTTGTAGCTCTATAACCAACATGAACTACAAGTGTTTTTTAAAAAGGCAATTTAAAGCTGCACCAAGTGAAAACATTTTCAATTCCTTAAACTGTACAACCAACTATGTTGTCATTGTCTACATTTGTGAAAGGTATATCCAATACATTGGGAAATCAGTGTGCTACAAATGATTTCTTGCTGTAATTTTGAGTGCAGTATTCTTTAGTAAATATCCCACCATGCAGTGTGCTACAGTGTTATCGACCTTAAAGTTACACTCTCTGATTTTGTGCCCAAAAACGACTCAAATCTGAACTGTGTTGAATTTAAAAGTGACATTTTATAAGCATATGGGGGCTGTAATAAAATATGCTTATATTAAGGCTGTCAATCGATTAAAATATTTAATTGCAAATAATCACAAGATTGTCCATAGTTAATCGTGATTAATTGCAAATTGCTATTGCTCAAATCATAACATGGCAAACTGCAGCCCAACAGGCAACAACAGCTGTCAGTGTGTCAGTGTGCTGACTTGACTATGACTTGCCCCCAAACTGTATGTGATTATCATAAAGTGGGTATGTCTGTAAAGGGGAGACTCGTGGGTACCCAGAGAACCTATTTACATTCACATATCTTGAGGTCAGAGGTCAAGGGACCCCTTTGAAAATGGCCATGCCAGTTTTTCCTCGCCAAAAATGTTGAAACGGAGCCCGCTACAACCTAAAAATCACAAGTTGCGTTACTGCGTTAAAGAAGTTAGTGGCATTAAAACAAATTCAAATGAATGCGTTATTATGGCATTAACTTTGACAGCCCTACTTTCTATATTTTTGGTAGGGGGTCGATTCAGCATAGTATCACGATATTTTGCGTGGCAATATTGTATCGATACACAAATGTCAAATATCGATCTTTTATTATATAAACTATATACCTCTTAACAATCAGCTATTCTGTCTTTCAGATGTTGTAGCGGGCTCGGTCTTAAAGCTAGATTCAAAATACTGGTATCATATGAAAGTAAGGAATCCGTTGGTACCAACCTTATCATGTTAGCTTGTTGGGAAGAACGCTAGATAACGCTCCAAAACAAACCTGGCATGGCCATTTTCAAAGGTGTCCTTTGACCTCTGACCTCACGATATGTGAATGAAAACTGTATCTTACTAGATAAAACAGATGTTGGCATTTGCAGTTGGAAAAAAAAGGTAATAAATCACAATATATCTTATCACAATACTCAGCAAAATATCTAAAGATCGTATCGTGACTCAAGTATTGTGATTAGATTGTATTGTGGGGCCTCTGGTAATTCCCACCCTTCATTTTTAGTGATCGTTTTCTTTTTATTCATGATAGTCAACAATAATTGCTGAAAAAAATGTGTATTACCATGAGAATTAAGCGACAGGAAGTGCTACATCGTTCGATATTGGCACTGACACGCTACCGCCATGATCCTGGATGTGTCTAGCTCTCTTGTGTCAGAAACCGAGTTAACATTTAGGATTTAGAATTGTTTCTCTGTCAAAATCCCTGTAGTTAAAGATTTGCTCCATGTTTCGTGATCCCTACTTTTAGGCCTTTCATGTAGTTACTTACTCTGCAGCTGATGCCTGCCAGCCGTGCCAAAGGAAGAGATTTAAAGCTGCCACAGTCAGGTATGGTGGGTGATCGGTGATAAGAGGGAAAGATGTGAGGTCCTGACATCCGTGTCTCATTTAATAAGTGATCTGAGGCCAGGGCCACAGCCGAGCACAGACAGATAGACAGGCAACATCAAAGAACTCGGGAGGTCTGGCTACAGGAGGAGATGGAGCCATTGTGGGATCAAAGTGTCAGAGAAAAAGAGGAAAATAACCTGTAGCACCCTATAGAAATATAATCATGCGACAGCCACTGCTGCAGCCGGTATCACGTGCTCACAGCTCCGTTATAACACTCCCCCCAAAAAAAGACTTCAATCATATGTGCTCGCTGTGTTACATTACATTGACAGTCACCTCATCTTCTCGGCAGGATCAAACCTGATGCTTTGTGTGCGTGTTTGAATTCAGACTATTTAACGACCCCCTATTCTTGTGAGGACATTTTGTCTGCCCCGTACAGTGAAACAAGCTGATTTTACTACTATATTATCACCATAAATTGACACCGTGGGCAGCACTCAACCTATCATGAACACATACTAGGGGATAGAAAATGAATTTAATTATGGCAGAGGCTGGAGGTTACATCGTTTCTTGGGATTTAGCACAGCAGTAATATGCCAAGTATATAAATCAGTTCAAAGAGGGGAGGGGGAATAAAAAAAAGGGGCATGAAACCAAGTTATCCTCTTTTCTGGCCTTGGTATTTAACCATCATCAACTGTTTTACAATGCACATTTCATTATTATGCACTTTTAATAGAATAAATTTGCTTAATCTTGTTGTGCGTACATATTTATTGTCATCCAGATGCGATAATTTAACAGATCAAGTCGCTCGCGCGCTGTCATTGAATACCTCTGTGGAATTAATTAGAATTTCCCCAAAGGTATCCTGCTTTCATGCGTGTTCTCAAGTCTCCCAAGTGTTTCTCCCATGATCGAGGCAGGACAGTGTCCAGCGGTGATTAAGCCAGTATGTGTGCGGTTAATAGAGTGTAGGGAGCCAAGCAGCAGTAGGACCGGGAACAATAGCAGGAAGAGACCACAGGGAGGGGGCTGCCGGTCACCATGACCCCCTGGATATTGTTCGGCTGCCCACCGACGTTTGAAGGATGGAGGGGGAGGAGTGAAGGACGGAGCGTAATGATGGCGGTCAGAAGAGAATAGGAAAAAGGAAACAGCAAATAGGAAGAACCAAAAAGGGAGACGAGGTAAAAAGATGATAGAGGAGACGTGCGGAGGACAAACGAGTGTGTTTGAGGTGAGCAGAAACACAAAAGGAGCAGTAAATGTGTGAAATACTATGAGTGGAATGCAGAACTCAAGACAAACTGACAGCTGACAGACAGACCGCCCAAAAAGCCCCCCCGCCCCCCGCTCTCCCCAATGTCCCTTCTCAACTGGAGTCCTGCTCTGAGGCACGTACACTTCCAGACGGAGGGGCCAACCAGTCTGTGATATCACAGCTCCTGCTTTGTTCCCCTGCTGGACGGCTTTGTTCACCGACCAGAGACCGGATGTCTCCCAAATGACTAGCCGGTTTCTCCGTCTCTGCTGGGTCTAACCCCAACCCCCTGTTCCTCCTCCGGTGCCCTCTATTTTTAAAAGATATTGTGAAGTTTATCACCGACAGCGTGGAAACAAAACAGTTCTCTGTCGTGAATCATTTTGAAATAAAAATTATAAATGTATGGTATATACTGTACTTCCTGCTACAAATTGCATCACTGAAAAAATGGTTTACTTTGTCCGTGTTCTAAATGGACTGTTTGTAACTTCTTACACGTATAAATCAGTGCTGGTCGGTGTCCCATGTGCGCTCGCGTGTGGCTACGCTGTTCAGACTCAGACTCCAACACAAACTACAGTGAAGCACCAAAACCTCTTGGTTGTATCTGGTGAAGCCCGTCTGTTAAACAGTGTTAGCCGCGGTCGGAGGACTCGGGGGAGACCGTAGCTTTGGTCTCCAGGGCCGGAGTCTCTGCTGTACTCTGCTCCTCTGCCTGCTTGTCTTCACTCACACACCACGCTCGTTCTCACTCTTTCGCTCCACTCTCACGTGCATGCGTGCACACTACACACTGAAGAAGAGTTAGTTTAGCTCTGAGAATATCTAGTGAATGTACAGTGGACGTTTGTGCAGAAATAACTGCTGCAGCTCCTCCAGACCAACAGAGGTTTCCCGTGTCTTGTGAAGTGACGGGGCTCCGCAGAGAGAAACGTTATCGTCTCCGACCAAAACTCCGGTGTCTCCCCTGTTCCCTCCGGCCGCGGTCGGGAGGCTGAGGCAGGAAAAGCCAACACTAGGATCAGCACTGATTCATGGAGAGACCGTCGTCTGGTCAGCTAACATTACTGCCAAGCAGCTGAAATATAGAGTGATATTGTGGTTTTAGCTGACGTATGTCTCCTCACTGTTTTGAGCGATGCTCGTTCATGTCTATGTAGAGCGAGCACAAGCGCGAGCGTGAGTAACAGGACGCTGACTTTCCTTGACTTAACAGCCACAGGTGTCACTGTTAACAAGACATTCTGATTCTTACAAACAGTCCCTTTAAAGGAATAGTTAAACATTTTGGGAAATATGCTTTTTCGCTTTCTTGCTGAGAGTTAAGATGAGATGATGGATGTCACTCTCACTTCTGTACGGTAAATATGAAGCTACTGTACAGTCAGGCTATGGCTAGCTTAGCTTAGCTTAGTACAAAGACTGGAAGCAGGGGGAAAACGCTAGCCTGACTATCTGTAGCTTAAAAATATCCACCTGCCAGCAGTTTTAAAGCTCACTAATTAACCCTGTTACATCTTGTTGGTTTCATCCGTACAAAAAAACTAAATGGACAGAGCCAGGCTAGCTGTTTCTCCCTGCTTCTAGTCTTTATGCTAAGCTGAGCTAACACGCTGGCTGAAGATCATATTTAGTATACAGATATGAGGGTGGTATCCATATTTCCATCCAACTCTTGGCAAGAAAGCGTATTTCCCAAAAAGTCGATCTATTCCTTTAACGCACCACATGCTGTATAACATTAATAACATCGCTTTCAGCTATAACCAAGCCGAGGCCGTCCCTCGTGGATGCTGCCTGGACTCCCGGTAACACTGAGCCAACGTGATCTTGGCAGCCAATAAATTACCTCATGGGAAAGAACATCAGGTCACAACAGTCATACCAGTTGTACAGAAACAGAAGTATCCACTCTATTCCAGATGAGAAAACACCCCACAGGTGAGAGGCATATGTTCAAAATGGATGTAGAAAGATGTGTGTGCATCACCTTTAACACATACTCACTCACACAGAAAGCTGTGGATGTGCAGATAAGCAGACGTTTGCTGATTTTATTCCTGGTACATACTGTATATACCCACACACATGAGCTGTGGCTGTCACAACGGCGAGGATCATGCTGACATGATCATGTTGATGATGCCAAACACCATGTGAGTGAGATCCAGTGTCCACGCTGCTGTACAGTATGTATCATGAGGGAGGGAAAGGTGAGGGGGATATAAACATCTCCCGTCTCCAGGGGAGAACTGGAAAAAAAAAAATCACTAAAATTTAAAAAACATTTTCTGGTTCCAGCTTCTCCAAGCTAACGACTTTCTGCTTTTCTCTATAGCACTAAATATAAATACTGTTTATTTAGGACTTTTGATCAGGCAAACCGATTTGATTATGTTAACTTGGCTTTTTGGAAATCCTGATGGGCATTTTTCACAATTTCATGATGTTTAAAAGACTAAACAATGAATCGGTTCATTGAGAAAAAATGGCAAATAAATCAATAATGAAAATAATCTTAAGTTGCATCCTTAGTATATATATATATATATATATATATATATATATATATATATATACACATATACATATACATACATCAGCAGGCGGAACATCCAAAGACTACAGTTAATACAAAACACTGCTGCCAGACTTAATTCGTACCAAGAGAAGTGACCACATCACACCGATCCTTGCTGCCCTTCACTGGTTACCTGTGAGTTTTAGAGTTGATTTTAAGGTTTTACTGCTTGTTTTTAAAGTCTTGAATGGTCTGGTCCTGCCTATATCAGATATTTGCTGACTCCCTAAGAGCCTGATCAATGCTTGAGATCCTCTGGCAGGGCCTTACTAACAGTTCCAAAATCCAAACCTGTCAACAAAGTTGACCAACCGGGCTTTTGCCGTCACAACAACAAAGTCTTGATACACAAATGTATTATTTATTCACTAATCTTTTTAATTTGATTATGTATTTTGTGAAATATTGTATCATTTAACCTCTTTAGGCATCAAACATCTCACTTTAGTTGATTATTTATTTGAGAGGGGGAGATGTCTCTTTGGTGGAACGGCTAACAACTCATTGACATCTGAAACTACAGATGTAGTTATCAATTATTTTACCCAAATGGGTAAAATAATTCACAGTGTTTAAACTGCACCTTGTTAGAAACAGGCAAAATAAATTAGATTACAATTAGTCATGCTTTTGCTTTGGAATGACCTGCAATGGCCTATCAACATTTTTAAATAATATATATATTTTTTTATCCTTGATTGCATAATGTTTTATATCATCTTAGATTTATATGTTTTATATTTACTGTTTTTTTTTATTTTATTATTTTATTTTAACCTATTACTGTATCTTTGTATTAATTGTTTGTTTTGAGTAAAGTCATTTGTAACATTGTTTTTTACAGAGTGGTACATCAATAAGCATCATTGTTATTATTATTTAATAAAATTGTGCACTCTTGGTGTTTATGTTTGATGTTATTCAGAATCCATGCGCCGCCTTGGCATGAATCCACGGATAAATACTCGCTCTCTGACCTCTGAATGCCTCCGTCATTACGCCCTGACGTGGAGCGCGAAGGCGGCGTTATTGTATGAGCGGGTTTGACATTCCAGAGAGGCCGGTAGAGGTGCAGCAGAATCTGAGGGGCAGGAGGAGGAAGCCTTTTCTCACAGAGCTGCTCACACGCCCACACACACAAACGAGATGTTTTCCACATCCCAGGGCTATTTGTAAGTCTATTCCGACTCCTGGAAAAGGGGAGGTGAGTGTTGGCGGGAAGTGTGGAACGTAGACGGGGACTTTGGATGATGAAGCCCTGCCTACAGTAACTGGAGGAGGTGGCGACTGGGGAAAAGAGACGCCGTGTTGTTTTTATCTACTAAACAGTAAACATCCACAATGCACACAAGTAAAGCTTTGACCACGAGCCGGTGGTGGAAGTAGTACTTAGATGGTTTACAAGTATCAATACAACCATGTTAAATATGCAGTTACATACATTCCATTGAAAATTTAAAGTATTTGTTCTGCAGTAAAATGTCCTGTGACTGATATATTAGGATATATTACATTATTAGATTGTTAATACCGATTCATCAATGTGTAAAAAGGATTTGACTATTTTAGTCTGGATCTAGTTTGAACTACTTTATATACAGATGGGTAGTTTAGTCTACGGCTGCTCGTTTTGAACATTTTTCTTAACCAATAACCAACCCTAGTTAACCGATTATTAACCGTTAACCAACAACATTTGTGCCTCGCATGCAGCGGTGAACAACAGATATTGGTTGACGGGAGTCTCCAGTTCATCGTCCGGGAGCGTTAACTTAGCAGCTACGATGCTGCGTGTAGTGTCACGGACATGCAGCCACTTTCCCAGTAAAAGTCTCCACCACACATTTAGTTTAGTTTAGCAGGTTGTCAGCTGTGTGTCTGCCCGGCGGAACGATACTTTGTCTGCCCGGCATAACTTTAGCGAGTGTCCAACAAACAGTGTGTGTGTGTTTGTGCTACGTTAGCAGCTCTAGCATTACCGGAGGCTTCATGCTCGCCGTCGCACACGTAGTCTGAGTAACTTTAGTGAGTTTCCAACAGACCGTGTGTGTGTGTTGGTGGTGAGTGTGAGGTTGTTGGTGTTGTTCTAGCTGTGAACGTAGGTGTAGCAGTGTGTGTACAGTTTATTTGTCGGTGAATAAATGCTACGAAACTACAACTCTTCCGCTCCGCTCAAGCGAGCCAGAGACCGGAGTCGACTTCCTGTAACCTGCAACTCTGGCTCCGCCTCTTAAGGTGGGCTGTTAAGGTGGACCAGCTTTTCTCCTTAAAGAGACGAGCAGCTCCTCTGAGACGCTCAGCTTTTGAGTTCATTATTAACATTTCTTTTAACCGTTAAATCGGTTAAAATGCTTAATGTTAGTTGACAGTTAAACGGTTAATTATGGACATCCCTAATAGAAACAAATAAAAATGCCCTGCCACATAACACTATTGTGGTTATTTATAAGAAGGACGGATGTGTAACAACACTGAAAGTGGCAGCAGAAAGGAGCGATCCTCCCAGCCAGCACAAACACTTTATGACTAAAATTCTCTGGCTTCGTCTGAAATCACATTCTATGCACTACATACCCAATATGTGTGCTATCGTTCAACATACTTTTGGGTGAATAATCAGTAGTATGTATCTTTTCGGACGCACTGAGCTGTAACATACGTCGTCGGTTGGAGACGTGTAACCGTCGTACTTGCCAACCTCAAGACCTCAAAATAGGGAGGATTTTCAAAAACCAAAGCAGGGGATCTGGGTCCCCAGACATTTTTTGATTTGCAGAGATTTAGTTTCCTGCATTCTGGTAGTACACTACAACAGCATTTTTTGTTAAATAGGCCTACTTATAATTCTAAGGAAAGAAAATTGAATAATTTGCACCTCTGGCGTGAACTTGCTGGCTCATCCGTTTTCATTCATTCATTCATTTTCTGCCCCCCATTTCTTTCTCTTAGTACTCTCCAGTTCCCTCTCCTCTCCCTCACTGAAGGCCCTTTCAGACACGACACGACAACGGCACCACTGCGCCCTGAAACCAGTTATTTCCAACGGCTAGTGCCACGGCGGCTTTGCTATGATGCTGTGATGTGCGGCGAGCACAGCTCAAACCGCCCCGCGGTGTTGCCAGCAGCTCTCCTCTGCTGGGAAAAGAACATTTGGTGTAGCTCTACTGCCGTCCGGGTAGAAGCAGAAGGGCTTATAAACGCTGTACAGTTGCCAGAAACTGGGGGTGTGAAAAATTGTCATAAATCGGGAGAAATACAGGAGAATTGTGACCCCGGGAGGAAACCGCGAGAGAGGAAAACGGGAGTCTCCCGGGAAAATCGGGAGGGTTGGTAAGTATGGTAAGTATGGTAACCATGGTAACCCGTGCCAACCTCATGTGACCAAAACGACGGTGTGACAATCAAAGTTTGAACTAACTTAAAAAAATATGTCACGCCTAGCAAAGTGAAACCTTGCATTTAAATTGAAGCGTTATTGGCGTCGCAGAGGTGTCCGTCAACGTCTGTTATGAATGCCTGTTGTCGTCACTACCGCATTGCATTGTGGGATATTTATGCCGCTGTAGTGTCTAGCGTTGCATACTGTAATATTTCACCAGAAATAATATGCAATTCACGTACTGTTGGTTTCATGCAAAGGTTTCAGACATACTAAAAAAATCTCAAACACTTTTAGTGTACTGAATAGCATGTTAGTATTGAAATTCTGATGCAACCTCTCTCTCTCTTACACACACACACACAGATATATCATATACTTCATGGAATATTCTATATTAGTTTGAAGTGTGATTTGCATGTGATTTTTGTCCTGATCCGAGTCATTTCCCACGCAGATTCCCAGTCCAATGCTAATATTTTCTTATTATAACACTGCGGCAAAGTGCACATATAATAAAAACGTGTCATCAGTCTGATTTTAAACAATTTAGACATCTGACATGACACAAAAAAATAACTTACTCTTGATTGCAAACGACTCCCAAGTCAATTCAAGTGGAGGTTACAATGATTGTGGTTTCAGTGTTTTATGTTACAGTCAGTGTGGTCTCTCTAAAACTACTGGCCCTGGAAGTGGAAAGTGGAAACTTAAGTGGCCTCGCAGTGGTCTTGGGAAAGAAATTGTCAGTGGATGGCCTCATTAGAATGAGAAAAAAACTGGGCATTAGTGACCGGGCTTTGGGATCAACTTTAAAGATGCCGGGGCATGATACCCAGAAAAAAAAAAGGAAGAGAGACTGTGTGAGGATGGCTGAAGTCAGAAACAGCTAAAGGAATGTGAAGCAGAGAAAACGTCCCCAGCTCTGTGTCTCCGACCTCGCTGTGTCCCAGTGCCCACACATATCCGATCCCAAGCTCAGACAAACGCAAGTGACCCCATCTTTCTTTTTGGCCCTGACTGAATGAGCGGAAGCGACGATCTTGGCTTGGGAGCTTTATAATGAGGAAGCCGTCTCAGTAGCGCAACTAGAGGCATCTTGGCTGAAACGCTGCGAGAGGCGCAACACAGCTCAGTCACAAAAGCCAAGAGAGGAAGGAAAGAGGAAGACACTGTAGCTCAAACACTATGAGCGATGGAAGACGTCTTGGCTCAGAGAGCAGGGAAGGAAGAGAGGAGGGTGACATCAGCGACCTGGAGTGAACTCTGCCACCCCACTGAATCACAAATCACCTTGGAAAACACAATGAGTAATACCCTGAAATGGCAGCTGCTAAATTCATTCTACATATTTTTTCCCCACTTTGTTGATGCTTGACATATCATATTCAGAAATACCTTATAATGAAATTAGGAAATTGTTGTTGTAATGATACTTGACACTGTGTCCTAACTGGCTGCGACGTGAGCGAGCTCCTCTTGTATTCTACTTCTACCTGTTTGGATTATTTTGTTCAGTATTGTGGAACAACCCATACTTCGGTACCAAGTCGATGCCAAATGTTTTAAAAAAGTGACGGTAGTCTTTTTCTACAGTAGCGGAGGTACTGTACGCTGCCTGTAATGGTCGTTGGTAGTGATGTGACGGTGAGGAAAATGTTCCCACAGGTTAATAAACTTGTGACAACTCTGGTGTTACCGAGTACACCGGACATTTTACAAGACAAGATGACGGTCAACATGTGCAGAGCGCTGACTCTGATCTTTAACGTCGGGTGGCGGTGTGTCTGGCCTCTCCGGTAGAGCTTTTGCGGCTCCATCCACCTCGCGGAGATTACCTCATTAACATTATGGTTCCCTTATAGCATTGAGATTAAACATGAAATATTTCCAAATAGGTGCGTTTGCTTTTCACTTCGACAATAAATCCTCTGCTTCCTGCTCCTACTACTCTGAGCTGACGGACCAGATGCATTCATGGTCAGTATGTAGTGTCCGTCGTCTGACTATCGATTGATAACATGCCGCTGATACGCCAAATTTAATTAAATGGGTCAATTCTTTCTATTCATTACTTAAAGGCTACATGCCTCTGTTTATTGTGATGTTCAAATGTTTTTAATAAAAGAGTACGTGTTGAATTACACAGGATTCATTGTTGTTTTGTTTTGTTTTTACCGTGGTATTGAATTGGTATCGAGAATCGTACAAATTCACTAGTATTGGTATCGACTGCTCGATTTCTGGCAAGTTAGCTCGACAGCTAATAGCGAGTTGTAAACACGTGTAAGTTATTTAGTAGAGCTCTGAATGACTTTAGTTCCCTCTAGTAAGCCATGTTTCAGTGTTGGTGTCCGGGGAGTTTATTGTGAAGGAACAGAAGACGTGACGCGATGATGCGCTGTTATTGACGATGGTGCAGACTACGGAGTCTCCGTCTTATTAATCTGTCATCTTCATAAAGTATAGGAGCAATGTGACCCTCAGCTACAAAAGCTAAAACTAAAGCTGGCAGTGGGCGATATAGTCTAACTGTTTAGTTTAGTTTGTCCATTCGATTTTGGTGGCGATCCGGATTCAGGAATGTTTTTAAGGATTCTGATCAGCCTGAGCATTAAGACCACGGGGTATAACACATGCGCAGTGTAACTGATGACGCGTTGATGACGCGTGACCCCGCCTCCTTCTGAGAGCAGAGAGATACGTGTGTGGTGTGTGGGAGCTTCTGTCCGTCCGCGTTGGGAAAGAAAAAGCGGTAGATGACGGGATGATAGACAACGTAGTGTAACGTTTTACAGACATAACAAGGCTGCTGAATGAGAGAGGCATCCGCCGATACGTTACACGGAAACACACCGTGTTAATAACCAGCCGACCACCTCACGGTACCGCCAGCTGGGAGCTGTGATCTGTTTTTAAAGTCACGCACCTTGGCGGAGGTCTGCGTTTTCCGAATGTCATTCTATATACATATATATAATTCCTACTCACTGTATATACAGATATCTTTACATGTACATACTGAACATAATCATCCAGTCCATGTGTATCCATTCAGTATTTATTTCTTTGCACTATTTGCATCGTCTACAACTTACAGAACACTTGACTTATATATAGACATTTTATTGCTGGTCATTGGTGCTCTTTATATATATTTATATAATATTTATATACACAACTATTTTATCACTACCTGTGTACACAACAGTCCTGTCTCTTCCTCATCTGTATTTGTCCAGCTTTGTTGTCCTTGTCCCAAGCTGTTATTTTTTTCTATTTCTGTGTAAGTACACTGAGAGAAATGCATAAAACCAGAGTCATATTCCTTGTATATCTGTATGTACTTGGCAACTAAAGCAGATTCTGATTCAATGTGTAAATGTTGTACATACATGTAACCACCAGGGGTCAGTGTAACATCTTGATGCACTTCTCATGTCAGTTACAGCTCACTTCAACATCTGACCAGCAGATGTCATCAAATGTTCATTTATAATCAACCAGTCTAATTTATATCATTAATATAAATATATACAGACTGATTTTACACATATTCATTGTTCTTCAACAGAAAAAAAAGATGATTTTTCTTAATTTTCTGCAATGATGTTTCATATTCTGGTGATTTTTCTATGAACCTGACTACAGCACCACTGCTCTGTTCAAAAACACCTGTAATTTTTCCTTTACGCCAACAGAGGTCACTCTCTCACAACTAATAGATTGTGAGGTTGTACTGCGTCACAATAGTGCAGAAGAACGGTTTCACAAAACTGTGTTGCTTATGTAGTACAAAAACATGTATATTAAGACATTGTGCATTATCAGAGTGAGAAACTGATCTAGATTGAAGCATTTACTTTAACAAAAACGGTGACTTACAGAGCGCAGATGGGGCAGGAACCTCTCGATGTCATTCATGTCTATGCCGTCATCTTCCTCAAACTTGTTTTTGTTCATCCTGAAAAAGAGGAAGTAACCATCAGGGATGATAGGCAGACAAATGAGCTCAATTAGTGACAGAAGACGATCCTAATGACAAAACTGAGCTGACCAAAACGATACTGAGACAGAGCAGGGCAGCGCCAGCTCAACTAAACTACTGTTGATGAAGACCTAAGACTCAAAGCCTAAGATCTTACCCTTCTCGGTCAATGTGTGGCAGGTGCTTTGGCGTTCCTCTGAAGTGTTTCCTGTGGAAATGGCTGAAGTCCAGCTTCTCTGGCTGCACGTCCCAACCTGCACCGCTACAACCAAGAGACAAAGGGACACATTAAAGATTAGAGACAGCTAGCATCCATGTATATGCATAAGGAAAGAGCAGAAAGGTGTACAAGAGTACAATACATCTTCTACATTTTACATACAGGGAGAAAAGAAATAAGTTAACCTCGGGTGAAAAATCTTAAAGGTCCCATATTGTGAAAAGTGAGATTTTCATGTCTTTTATATTATTAAGCAGGTTTAAGTGCTATATAAATACTGTTAAACTATCAAAACGCTCAATATAGGGAGATATACACACAGCCCGTATTCAGAAATTGTACGTTTGAAACAAGCCGTGATGTCACAAATATACAATATTAAGATCTTTACACGGTTTTAAACGTAAATATTCTAAATGTGTCCCAGTTTATTTCCTGTTGCAGTGTATGTAAATAACATCAGCTGACAGGAAGTAAACATGGACCCAAACTGTTGCCTAGCAACGCAATTCCATTGCAATTCCACTGCAATTCCGTTGAAATGCATTAAAACAGAGCATTTCAGACAGAGGGTAAATACAGGCATATTCAGGCAGACAGTATGAGGAAAATAAAGGTTTTTTTGGACATTACAGCATGTAAACATGTTCTAGTAGAAACACAAAATACAAGTATGAACCTGACAATGAGGACGATACGGGACCTTTAAGGCTTTCAAGTCGGAATTATTTTTCTATAATATCGAATAGTCACGACTAAAGAAGCAACAATCCCATTTAAAGTGGGAAAAAAGACACCATAGTCCATTTAGCTACTCCAAATCAGAGTAAAATGGTTATTTTTGGTTTGTTTACTATTTAGTCTGGTTCATTTCCACACTGCACAAATTAAAACGGACCAAATAAAACTAAATTATTCGCCGTGTACGTCGCCTTGAGAGCTGTCACTTCTATGCAGGGAATTGCAGACTGAAGTTTTTTCACTTGACACTGACGTTGATCTACTGCACACACAAACTCCTTCTCCTTTTGTGGACTTTATTTATCGTATTCTGTTATGTTCTCTTCAGCCCCGATGTCAAGTCCTCTCATTCATGTTAATCTGTCGTTTAACCCCCAGTCCATCTCAACAAATACCGGCACAATCAGCCCGTAATCCCCCAGAGTTTTGGTACACTTCCTGCAATTGGGTCAGATTATGTTCTCACTGCAATCGAACCGGTTGTTTTGGTTCACTCTGTAGTACGATTACTGCGTTCACAACTAACCACACCAGAGTTCGATTAAAATGGACTAAATGTTATGTAAATGTTGAAATCGCCCCTGAGTCGTTATTTATTAAGAGTTTAACAGTCAAAAACTCAGCTAATCTGCTTCATCAGGACTGTGTAGGTGGAGTTTGATCAGTGGCCTGGCTACATGATCAAAAAGCTCCACATTTGCCATCACATTTTGGTTTCAAATATTAATAAATCGTGATTGGCACATGGAAGTACGTGACTGGTTTGACTGGTTGGAGGCGCACACATGCAAATACAGAAATCTCTCGTGCAATAACCAAAACTGTTTCAGTTAAAAAAAAATGATATGTTCATGTTGGACCCCATCACTCAATGTTAGAAGCTGATTGAGGAAATCGGTTTTCATGATCGTTAACTCAACAATGACTCTGGTCCTTGTCTTGCTGATGTCTAAAATAGAACATTTATGATAGTTATATTACATCTTGACATATATCTTTTCAGGTAATGAAATGTGTGAGCGGCGCAAGACAGCTTATCTAACATGGAATTAGTTCATTGGGTTTCAATTACATCAAACACATAGCAGGTCAAGTCTGGCTCTTTCCGTTAATGGTTGGTCAGAACCAGGTTGTTTGGACCTGCCTTCTCTCCAGCTTGATATATATAATATACAGTATTCGTATAAAATGCGATGTTGGATCTAATCTGCTTTAGTTCTGACACTCAGTTCAGATTAATGTGTTTGAAGATGGTTTTAAATGCCAGAAATAGACTTGCAGGAGCAGAAGTTGAGTCATAGTACAAGAGACTGTGAGGTGGCTACACTTTAATAAAAGGCTCCATCAATCACTGACCACAAGATGCTACAATAGACTTGTGTCACCACTAGGTGAGGCTGGCTGACAACACACTCACTTTACTTACTACATTAAAAACTGCATAGAACATTTTCTACAAAAATGAAAAAATATGAGAGGCACAAGAGTTTCGGTAAACAGAACTGGAGAATTTGAATCCAGCAAATTTCAAAGCTTGAAAATATACATCTGTGCTACTGTTCATTCTGGTATTTTAACAATAGGCATTGTTATTGTAATTATATGTATTAATTGTTCCTAAAAAAGGACAACATTACATCCATTTGGCTGACATCTTTTTCTAAAGAGAGTCAATATTTCACCCATTCTGTGCACACATTGGGAGCAATTAGCGGTCAAACCACCAACCCCACAATGACTGGCCGACCTACCAACCGAGCTAAAACTGAATCTACAAACCACATTTTCTATTTTGAGACTGTAGGCCACAGCAAAACTTTCAATGGTAAAGCCGCTGCTTTCACACATCTTTAAAAGGCTGAAATGACTCCTAATTAAAGTGTCAGTTTTGGATCAATATTCAATCTGTACTACACTTCATCTCTTGTCTGCGTGGAGGGAGAGCTGCTTACATCATCCAGTGCTCCTTCACTGTGTGCTCAGACGTGCCAACGTGGCCGGATCTTAGGTAGCTGAAGCTGCCGTGCAGCCGTTACCACGGCAACCAGCCCTCCCTCCAGTTAACTGATTTATGTCATTTCTCATTTCCATCTCCCCCCCCCTCCTCTATAGCAAGTTTCAGGTCCAGCTCTTGTTTTAGTCACACAGACGCTGAAAAGGATTTTCACACATTGATTACAAGCTTTGATGCTGAATGTTTTTACAGAGGAAGCAGCTGAGCCTCCGGTGGTTCTGTGTGATATAAATGTGGCTGTTGGCAAAAACACTGAAACTAAATACTTTTCTTCATCAGCACAGACTCCACAGTTCAGCAGTGTAACAGCTTAGTTAGTTTGGGATGAAGTGACAGAGCTGACCGTGCTTTTTCAATATGATGTCCCCTTATTGCATTTCATTTGAATAGGTATTATTTTAAACTAGGGCTGTCAAAGTTAACGCGGTAATAACGGGTTAACGCATTTTTGATTTAACGCCACTAATTTGTTTAAAGCATTAACGCAACTTGCGTTGTAGCAAGTTAGAGTGAAGACACTGGAATCATATGAAACAAGAAAACCTAAGGAATCCAGTTGTACCAACCATGTCATACTAACTTGTCACAAAGGAGGCTAAATAACGCTTCAAACTTTCGCTAAAGTTTGTCATGGCCATTTTCCCTTGACCTCTGACCTCCAGATCAGTGAATGAAAATGGGTTCAATGGGTACCCACGAGTCTCCCCTTTACAGACATGCCCACTTTATGATAATCACATGCAGTTTGGGGCAAGTCATAGTCAAGTCAGCACACTGACACACTGACAGCTGTTGTTGTCTGTTGGGCTGCAGTTTGCCATGTTATGATTTGAGCATATTGTTTTATGCTAAATGCAGTACCTGTGAGGGTTTCTGGACAATATCTGTCATTGTTTTGTGTTGTTAATTGATTTCCAATAATAAATATATACATACATTTGCATAAAGCAGC
>CAKAOH010039691.1:5902-19445 GCA_916701665.1 Sebastiscus tertius
TATATATATATATATATATATATATATATATATATATATACTTCCTCCTACTCATATTTGAACATGTAAGATTTAAATTGTGTTGTTTATGAGAATTATTTATTGAGTTTGTGTAGACGTTTATCGTTCATTTTCTTTATTTGTAGTTCAGTTTTCATCTTTTTTTTCTTTGTTTTACGTTTTCTAAATGAAATGTGAACATACAAAGACACAGTGATCTACTGGCTGTAAAAGATAAAGATATCCAGTAGGTCTGACTGAGTGTCTTAAAGTAGCACATAACTGTAGATTTTATAAAAGAGGAACTGATCCTTGAGGGGAATTTAGTTGATGCTGCAGGAAGGTAACAGTGGTGAGCAAAGAAGGCTTTTTTTATCTAGTAATCTTAAACACACTTATAGAGCATACAGTATATCCAGAATGTCCTGAATACGATTGATTTGAACACATCGCTGTACATTAGAGTACATAGAAAAGTTAGTTTTAATGATGGTTGACATGAAAATTAAAATGAATTGATTTTAGAAATAATCTTACATGTCCTCCAATAGTGTAACTTTGCTCTTTGAGATACTGGCTTAATAGACAAAGGTTTTTGAACAATATTTTCCTAATGGCACTCGACTAAAACTAAATTTCACAGTGTGCAGTTATTGAGATTCATGAGCTACTGTATAAAACTGGTTCACTGACCTGAATATGTGTCATAATGACATTATAAAATCACTTTAGGTTTGTAGTCTCTGCTGATGCAAAATGAAGAGCAGCTTTAAGGCATTTCATCTATGTTGAGTGTGAACATAGCTCACATCCAACACATGATCCTATTCCTGTGTCCATTTAGCATATCGCATTGCTTGATCTTGATTAGGGAAGCAAAATCACATATTAAGTCTTTCTTTCTCTGTATTAACAATGTGCAGCATATGCCTTGTGTATACCTTAGTTAACAGAACATGCAGCATATCTGGCACAAGTCAACATAGCTGGAACATGTTATGTTTAGTGACCTCTGTAGAGAAAGACAGAGGTCACACACCCACACACACACACTGTACAGAGCATCACCATTGTGACCATTCTTGTTGTGATGCCTTTAGGAAGTGTTAACATAAACACAACCACACACAGACTATGCCTAAGGTTTTTCTCGGAGTAATAGAACACACGCGCGCCGTGGGTGTAGGCTCTATAGCACCAACATCTGTCCGTCATTAGGGAAAGACAAACGGGCACATACTGGTGAGCCAGAAGCTCATACAGTGCAGGCTAAGGCAAGATCACTGTTACCTTGCCCCAACACACACTCACACTCAGGCATGCTGACATACATGTACTTGCTTATATAGACACACGAACACACAAACACGTTTCTACTGCCTTGTGTCAGGAAGTCACGCATTAAGCATTTTCTCTGAAATAAACAAACATTAAAGCAAGAGCAGGACCTTGCTGGTTGTGTTGGCATGCACTAACAAAAAAAACATTATATTACAAACAGCTTTTGGTTCCTATTTGAGAGTGCGTTAGCAATTTGCATCTCACCAAACTGATAACAAACTTGGAGCATGCAGGTACAACATGCACACGTGCTTAAATGCACACACATGAACATCTTATATGAGTACTGACTACAAGTTCAATCACTGGATGAGTGCATGCACAGTTTTCGATTCCCTTTAGACTTTGGGGTCTTGATTTTGACTAAGAAGCTGCCAGTCTGAAAATAATTATTTACTAGTCTTGCAGGTGTTAAATTTCAGATTATATCTATGATTGAGGGATTGCCTCCACACGGCTCTCAACGTGGCAACGACTGAGCTAGCAGCTAGCAGCGAGCAGCTAAGGGTGCTAACAGTGTAAACAGTCCTGACAGAGATAACAATGTTAACCTGGGGGGGTTCCGGTGTGCGCTACGCTCTTTCGACGACACCGTGGGTCGGGACGGCGTTATCAATGTAAACCCCCATATGAGCACAGTGCAGAGCGTCGGCGATTAGCTAGCCAGTGGGGCAAGCACACAGGACTCACAGACCGGCTACGTAAACAAAGCACAGAAAAGCCCGTATTACAACACACACACACACAGAGAGTGACTTCATTCTCTACTCAGGATGCCATTATTCCTCTATATCCTTTCATAGCAAATAGTTGTTTGCTGCTATATATTAATGCTCTGAATTTCAAATTTAGCACCCTTAATATTGTATCTATTCAGGTAGTGGCTATCACGGAGTCGTAGCTCAGTCAGGGTAATTGCACTCAAGTATTGCATATCTTGCCTCAGAGCTTCACATTCACATTGTGCAGGCATTTTTTTACATAAAATAGTTTTTATGTCGAACAGCAGTGTTTTTATGAAGCGTGTAAGTTTTTTGCCTGTTATTGGCAGCAGAGTGTGCGTGCTCCTGTCTACACCGCTCCTGCATGTGTTTGGAGTCTGTGTATGAATACAAGTGTATACACCCATGTAATGTCACTTCCCGTTAGACGCAGCATCCGTCTCTGGTGGCAACAACAGATGGACGTAATGGTAACAACCATCGTTCATCATCACCACGGTGACAGGTCCACAGACGTACACACACACACACACACACACACACACACACGCACACACACACACACACACACGCACACACACACACACACACACAGTGGCTGCATTGCTGGGTTGTCTCTAACACAACCCTGATGGCATGCTAGATTAACTTCTCTGGTTGATGAACCACATGCATGCAAGCTCTCTCACACACACACACACACACACACACACACACACACACACACACACACACACACACACCTGTATCCAGACACTTTATTGTGAAGTACACTAATAAAGCTCTTAGAATAGAGGATACAATGGAAGAGGAAAGGTAACACTGACTCGCTGAGAGGCGGCATGACTACCTGAACCATTGACATTTAACAGGCTGGTCTTTGATTATGTAAATGCTGCACTATTTTTGATACAGATATCAGGTCTGTATTAAACCGTGTTTCCGCTGCATGGTACGGCTCTGCTCAACTCAACTCACTTTTGGTGCCAGCCCTTTTCTCAAGCAGTGTTTCCACTGCAGATAGTACCCCCTCAGTGTCGGTGGGACTCTCAGCTGTCCAAATGTCCATCTCCTAACCTCCATGTAAGTGGCAACATCACTTTAGAAAACGACAAGAACACTAGGATTACAAGTAATGAGATGATACATATTGATATCTCTCACCATTTTGTACCTTTTTCTTTAATCTGTTTTGTTTTCTCCGTCTCCCTTTTCTCTTTCAGTCGACTCCTTTTCCATCTGTTTTTTATGTTGGCGTTTGAATTACCTTGTATTCGGCATGTTTTCACACCTTTGTCCTTTTTGTACAGCATGTGAGAGAGAGTTAATGTGGGAACACATGTCGGTATGTGTTTTTGTAGGTGTGTGTGTTCTACTCAGCTGAACAAATTCTGCTGGGAGCTCATTGGGGGTTGAGAAATC
Source organism: Sebastiscus tertius (assembly GCA_916701665.1). Classification (NCBI taxonomy): domain Eukaryota; kingdom Metazoa; phylum Chordata; class Actinopteri; order Perciformes; family Sebastidae; genus Sebastiscus; species Sebastiscus tertius. The sequence continues at coordinate 9,388 of CAKAOH010039691.1, forward strand.
CATACCTGCGGTTACATACTGTCGTACAGTTACACACACACACACACACACACACACACAAAGTTGAGCATCACCGAGTAGAGTGATGGTGAGAGTGATGAAGGGATGGAAGGAGGAGAGAGAAGGGTGTTGAGGAGCAATGCTGAGAGAATTGCTCTCAACCAGAGGTGCTCCAGGCAGAGTGAGAATGTGGGGGGACAGACTTATAAGGGGGGGAGGATTGGGTGAGAGAGTGGAGACAGAATGATTAGTACGAATTTTCCCTCACCGGAGAAAAACACAGGGAGCGAGGGAGAGGTAGAGCCCTGAGGGATACGCGGAAAGGCAAAGAAAACGAGAGAAAGGAGGATTTGAAGATTCTGGAGAGCCTTTTTGGCAGAGAGAGAGCGAGAGGGAATCAGGTGAAAACAAGAAGGAGAGGATGGTAGACGGACAGGGCCAATGATTACAGGATTGTGTGGATCACAAGAGCCCAGGGTGAACAGAGAATGAGTAAGAGATGGGCTAGAAATGGTGAGCGGGGGAAGAATAAGAAACGAAGGGATACACACCATGGAAGGGCAAGGAGCGATGAGAGGCGCAGTGATGAAAGGATGGGCCTCACTAGAGACGGAGAACAACAGAGAAAGTCAAAGTGGTAGTTGGCCGAGGGCAACGAGTACAATTGCCACCTTTAAACACTTCTACCCTAATACTTTTATTTCACCTTCCTCCCTTTTGTCTTTGCTGCATTTACTTTTCTGGCCTATCTTCCACTGTTCTGTTCACTTTGCTCTTCTTTCCGTAACTTATCCTTTCCACTCTTCCCGTCTAAGGAAGGACATTACCCTTGTCATTTAATTCCAAGCTAACTTTTGAAACTATCTTCGTCAACTTGACCACACATCTCTACATATTAATAGATTCGTCTTCCTTCTCTCCTCCACATCCTCAAGCTGCATTCGGCTGTCACGCTATAACGATGCCTGTGTGCGATAGCAGAGCGACTTGTAGGTTGTCTGCCGCATATATGTACAGATCTGGCCCTAAGGAAAATGAATCCAGCCCCTTTACATACACTGAAAAGACAGATGGAAGGGAAGAGGAGAGAGCATAGCAATGAATTCATATCCTCCCTTTAGCTACAGTAGCATATATCCTTCCCCCTTTAGCCAGACATGGCCTAATCAGCAAGCTAATTAGCGCTCTTTGTAACTGCATCGGCCTCATGTAACTGATTGCATTAACAACTGCCACACATCAAACAGTCATGTCTCACGCTTGTGCATCTCATTACACATTAAGGACATGCAAGGTTAAGGCCAGACTTTGAGCGGGAAGAAAATGAGAAATATTTTCTACCACAGCTGGTGGGCAAATACTTTTTTTTTTTTCCTCTCCTCTCTGTTCAATCCATATTTTATAAATTTAATGAATTACTGTGGGCGTTGTTCTCAGCCATAGTGATTTTTTTTCCCCTTCTGTTTAAGTGACCCAATGAGTTAACATGAGTGAAACTGTACTGTGTGTCCATACTTAAGCCATATGCATTTTTTTTTTCTATCTGCAAGAGAATGGATGAGGAAATGCCAAGCAACAATATTTGATTTTTAATCATGAGTGTTGTAGGGAATGTATTAAATCCTGATCAGTCTTACTTGACAGGTGATTCACTTGTCCCCCTGTACAATACATGAATCTTTGCCTAACAGTAGACAGCGTGTAGACATACTGAGGGCAATGCTGACATTATATGATAACTCTTAATGGAGTTTCAGGGAACATTTCAAAGTGTATTTGTACAGTGTATAGGATTTACACGTCCATAACAATACTACAAATGAAATAATTCAAAAAAAGTTAGAAGAACTCACATTAAAATTGTGATAGAAAGACCAAAGGCTGAGTAGTTTACACACATCACCTATGAATGGGACATTTTTCCCCATCTAGATGAATGGGTTTTAATCTAACTACATACTATTAAATCTAAATAAAGTAATAATCAATTCCCATCTTTTTGTACTTGTCTTTTTAACTGTATTATACACAAATTATATGAATGACTTTTAAATTTCTTTTTATATCTTGTTTTATTGTCTACAGAAGAAGCAGAGGACTAAAGAGCTGTCGCAACTCTTCCACTCTTACAACCCCTACGACCACAAGGTAAGACACCTTTCAGTGTTTAGTTCCTGGATCGCTTACCTGGTTTTACATTTCAGTATCTGTTTATCTGCCTGTTTCAATTTTGCCCTTAAAATGTGCTGCTCTTTATATATTTTTTTTTCCTTTGAATCTGCCTATTGCTTAATGGGGAAAGCCCTGAGAAGTATTGAGCCTCATTCACCTCTAGACGCCTTCACTTGACATTAAAAGTAGTTGTAGGTCACCGTCATCATATTGTCTGTATAGCTGTGATGGGTTTGTTGTCTCCTCAAGACGGACACCTCTTGTCAGCAATCTAGTGAATGAGTACGGCTCGAGTGTTTGTTCCTGATTACATTGTGAGTGTGTGTGTGTTTGTGTGTGTTTGTGTGTGTGTGTGTGTGTGTGAGAGATTGAATTCTGAAGTCAGAGATAAATCTCCTCAATTGAATGTGTATGTGTGCGTGTATATTTGTGTGAGTTCATACATTATGAGGTTAACATCTGACAGCAGACTGAACATGCCTCTCTTCAGGCATGCTTATGATGATGAGACCCTTGTGACAGCAACGTGTGTGTGTGTGTGTGTGTGTGTGTGTGTGTGTGTGTGTGTGTGTGTGTGCGTGTGTGCGTGCGCTGAGTTCTTATATAAAGATGTCCTTCTGAAAGTGACAAGCCCATGACAACAGCTGTCACCAAATTCTTCTGCTGTCATGAATAGAAAAATTGTATTTTGACATAGTAGACTTTCACAGGTCCTTGTATTTCCCACTTTTACTGCGATCACGTAAATAACAACAGTCAATGAGATATCTTTGCCCAATGTCTGAGTAGAGAGTAGCGATTACTTGCCTACGAGAAGTAGAGCAAAATAGTGTACAAGGACGGCGGCGACCTGCTTCTTCAGAGTGAATGTTGTGAACATGTTGATGATTGAAGCCTTCCTTGCAGTTGTCACACTGTGTCATTTAGCAAAGCTTTAGCTCGGCCAAGTTTTTTTTTTTGAGCAGAGTTTATACCTCTAGAGGAGTTTGTGCCTGCGGTGCTGTTGTTATATGTTACACACTAATTAAAAGGATATGAGAGAGATCACGTTTTCACTGTGGCAGGCATGGATCTTTGCCTCCCACACACTGAATCAACACACACGGTAATGATGGTACACAAGGAACATGCATGCCTATAAGTGAGTGCATATGCTCACAAGCAGGGAATGTGAATTGAGAAAAGTTATAGAAGAGCATATCTTTATAATACATTAACACATTTGCATTTAAATCAGACACTTAGTATTTGTGAACATGCTTTCTCCTCAAGTATGATTCCCAGGGTGATTGACAAACCAACTGCGAGGAAGTGTGCCGCGCTGAGCCCGCTTTGTTGAGCTTCTCCGTCTCACAAATAACAATCAGTTACTTTAATTACCGCTGTAGCAAAATACACTTGTTCACTGTCCATCTGTATCTTAGTAAAAAATCACAACGGTGTGAGTGTTTCACTCTTTTGTGTTAAGTACCACTTTAAAGGCACTGTATCGTCTCGCCAGTTCTTAGACCTCTTAATTCACTCTGAGCCAGTGAGCAGCTTGAGATCCTCGGGGATGAAGCCCCTGTCCGTCCCAAAGTTAAGGCTAAAGATGAAACATGGCTGCAGTCAGAGCTCCAGACCCGACATGCCCTCTCATGGAAAACAATAGTAGAAATCTAGTCATAAAAAAATTGAACACTGTTTTTAGTTTGTGAGTCACCGTTTAGTTCATTTTCGTGTATAAGCGCTGCGTCATCAATACATAGTCGGATAACGGATGCTGCAAACTCAAAGTGAATGTGTCTGCTCCGTACGGAGTCTCAGCACAGAGTAGCAGGAGTCAGATTTCACACACGGGACGAGAGAGAGTTGACAGACAAGACGATGGCAGAGGACTTGGCGACGAAGCGAAAAGCAAAAGCGCTTATTTGGCAATATTTCAGATTTAAACCCAGTGCTATGAGGGAACCATAACGAGGTAATCGCCGTGAGGAAGACGGAGCGGTCACAGTCGGTGTGCGCGGCCCCTGCAGCGAAGCAAGCTCTACCGGAGAGGCCAAACACACAGTAACGTTAAAGATCAAAGTAAGCGCGCTACACATATTGTGCGTCATCTTTTCTTGTAAAATGTCCGGTGTAAACGGTAACACCAGTGTAACACAAGTTTACTAACCGGTGGGAAAACTTCCCTTACCGTCACATCCCTACATCACATTCAGTCCTTTCATGCTGTAAAGCACATTTTTGTTAACAGCTATCTTGAAATATAAAATACAAATTAAGTGGATAATAAAATTGCTACTGATAAAAAAATGATTACTCTGCTCTGATATGCCACGTAACATCGTATGTTTTTAATCCCCAGCACAGGGAAATTTCAACTAACTTACTGATAACCTTGCCTATTTCACTCTATTTTGTGGATAAAATGTGTCAAAAGTAATCCCGTCTTATTATATGGTATCTGATAGCCCTCATACATAAATATTTTTCCACATGTCAAGCAGGTTTCTTGTAAATCTCCCATGCAGTCACAATTTACAGCCATGTTCCTGTAGGTCTTATTCCTTTTCCATAGATTGTGTAGATGTGCAAATAAATCCCCTCGCATTACAAAACCCAGATAGCCGTGAGATATGATTTAATGATAATAAATCTAATGTCAAGCATACTTCCTCCCAGATCAACCGCGTGTCTGTCTGCCTGTCCTTGCCCATGTCCATACACCGTGGAAACGCTGAGGCAAATCAGCTTGTATTAAGCCCATACAGCCGTTAGATAGAAATAAATGAAGTCTGATAATGTCCCTCGTTTTACGTTAAATTCCCCTTGGGTGTCTGGCCTTTCAGCTTAGGGTTTATGTAAGGATATTATGTGTTTACTAACACATCTGTGTGTGTGTGTTAGTGAGAGAGAGAGAGAGAGAGAGAGAGAGAGAGAGAGAGAGAGAGAGAGAGAGAGAAATTTGTGTCTTTAAGGCCATTATTGTTAATACGGATCCTCCTATAGGTTTGAAAAGGTCATTAATAAAGACTGAGTCAGGGTGGGGGTGGTGGGTTAGTGAGCCTTTATTGTTCCGTAGCTCCAGGCTACCAACCAAATGAAACAATGTTTTTAAATGAACTAATTGTTTTGCACCATGCTTGTTTCTTAATCTCCCGTGGCTAGCTCTGAATCACAAATGTGGAAAATGGCTAGTTAAAACGCAAATGAAAATGGGCTGTCAATTAGAATAAACATTGTCTTTTTTCTTTCTTTGTTTTCCTTTTCTTTCTTCCTTTCTTTCTTTCTTTCTCTCTTTCTTTCTTTCTTTCTTCCTTCCTTTCTTTCACTTTGTCTCTGAGTATTAAACAGCGTTGTAACTTTATGTCTGAAGTAGATGTTTTCTTGTGGTGTTCATTTACATGTAGACAATTGTAATCTTCCGGTGTGTGTATGTTTAAGAGACAGACGTGCGTGTGTGTGTGTGTGTTTGTGATGATTAATGTGAAATATCCTATGGCCAGATGGTGCTGAACAAGGCCCATCCATCAGCAATGAAAAGACCAGTGGGCAGAAAGCTGGCGGAGCACTTTGTCTAGGGCCAATGCCCCGCACCGGACACACACACACACACTATCAGACACTACACACACACTATCAGACACTACACTCACACACACACAAACTCTCAGACAGACTCTCTAAGGCCTTGACTGTGTAACCCACTGAGCCATGTTGGAGCCTTGTGTTTTGTTTTGGAATACAGGTTCTTGCTTGTGTTTTTTTTTTCCTGCCTGTGAGTCCCACATGAGTGGTGGTGCTTCACCCTTAAAACAAGTCTGGTATAGTTTTGACATGTACACGTCTGCAACCTATTTCGGTCCCAAGACAGAGTTTGAGGCTCAAATAGTTCCCTTTCTCGACCATCCTAGTGCATGATTTGTGTTCACATGAGTGTCTGAGTAAGACAGCACAAGCATGTACTGTACAGGTAAACATGCATTCAGACACATTTATATATAGGACCATCCTGCAGGGATGGAAAAAAAATTGATTCACCTACAAAATGTATCGCATTGTTTTTTTTTTTTTTATGATTTTGAAATAGATTTTTTAATTGCAGAATTGATATATTTGCTCCATTTGAGTCTATACAGAGGTAGATGGAAGTTACTGCTTTTATTGTTGTAATCCGAGTAACCTGACGTCATATCCATTCTGTATCCTTCAACCGCAGCGAGCTGAAACGAAAACAGTAGTAAACGGCGGAGGGTCTGCGTGGATACGACCTGCGCCCTCACATGTTAAATCCAACGTGGTAAAGTATGGAAACACTTTAGGTTTCGCACATTGCCAGAAAAAGACATCGTGGTTAAAGCTGCATGCTTTAGGACAGGAAACGTTATCATATTGCGGTAACGTGCGGTCAAAGCCAGCCGTCACTCGCACTTTTAAACACAGCTGAGTTTTACGTTGTTACAAGGAGGGCTGTTCATTTAATTGGGCGATTTTAAGCTTGCAATTTAACTGATCAAAAGCCGTGTTTCTATCACCTATAGGCCTCTGCTGTGCCTGTTCTCTGTGTTCACATTAAAAGTAATTATTCCTGTTTGTATTCATCAATGAGATCCAATGAGAGGGGGGTGATGCACATTGCTACTGGCATGCTCGCCCTGCAAAATGTGAGTAGGAAAAAAAAAAAAGGGTAAGACTTCTCTGCCTTCGCTTCATCACTGTGTCATCTGGTCTAAAGTTTTTTCTCCCTCAGGGCTTTGCTCCTCCAGGTTGAGGTTGTGAAACTCCCATCGTGCTTTAGTCATTCTCGGCAAACTTAACGTGAGTGTCCATGCATTCAGCTGTTTCTGGCTAATAAAGCTCCTCTCCCCTCTCTCTCTCTCCTCTCACCCCACACTGTCATAGTCTCCTGAGAGCACACACACACACAGACACGTACATACATTCTCCACGCTGTGTTCATAGGCCTGAATGACAGGGGTGACAGTTTCCCTTGCGGCAAGAGAGAAGGGACAAGCTGTCAACATGGCCCGTTGCACCTGCCCAGCCACACATAGAAAAGCTGGAAGCTGGAAATAGAGTGGGAGGTAGAGGTACTGTTAAAACGAAAGGCTGATAATGAAAGACTAACAAGAGAAAAGACGGCATTTGCAGAAAATAAAACACTTAATTACACTCAATAAACTTTCAGTTATTCTGAAATCCCAGCGCGCCTCATCGAAGTTGACATAATTATTTATCATTTGAAGAAAAAGAAAAAATGTTAATTAGTCTAACAATTCTCTTTCTCCCCCAACAGATCACTGTTTTTTTTTTCATATTTTCCGCACGTTGCTAAACTGAACAATTAGTATTCAGCTTTTTTTTCCCCTTTTGGCAATTTTAATTACTCTTATTTTGTAGATGAGTTTTTTTTTTTAAGGCGGCTGTTGTTTTGCATTGTTATGAAAAGCTAACCTCCATCTTTGTCGAACTTGACATTTGCTTGCCACACTTTTTTTCTCTCCTCTTCTGTTAATTAACTGACTATTTAGGGCAAAGGAAGCAGGGAGTGGAAGGATGGGGGGGGAAAAAAAAATAGGAGACAGAAATATTGGTTATGGTGATTTATTTTCTTGCCACGCTCTCTTAACTTGTCTCTCCACCCATCTGTCTCTTTCTGTCTGTTCTGTGAAAGCCATTCTTTTGCTCTGTCTGTCTCTTATAACGTCTGGACATGTCTTAAATTATGTAAATGTAAGGCTTTAGAAAGGTATTTAAATTCTTAAGTACTGTCAGTTGAGCTCTTTTGTTGCAACCATACAAAGACAGGTGATTATGTTGCCATTACTGCAACTTACTGTGCCATCTCTAATTTGGTAAATATGATGGACTCGGCAATATGTGAAAATGTCATCATTGTGGTTGTTTTGGGTGTTTATTTAGGAGGCATTCTGGAAAGAAAGTGTTGCTTTATGAGATGTGTTCTCAAAAAAACGTCTAACTCCCTGTCACTATCTCCCCGCATGGCTTTGCTGTATATCTTTCAGCGCCTTCAGATACTAAGACTCTGACATGATATGCTGTAGTCTATTTATGCTTGTGTCACATACTCCCTGAAAGGAGCAATATCTCCCAGTCTACATTTTAACTTTCAGTAGTTGCTGAGTAGCTGCTTATACTCTTACTTTGTAAACATACTGAGATAACAAGCACACATAAATGCCGTAACATCACCCTTATTCCTCTGCATCTTTATCAGTTCTAGACGACGTGCTACAAGTGAAAATGAGCAACAGATCAATGGAGAAAATAAAGTATTCTTACTAAATAATATAAAATCTAACTTAGTTAAATAGATCAATCTTCCCATAAACGTTACACTTTAAAGGAACTGTTTGTAGGAATCAGAAATGCTTGTTAACAGAGACACCTGTGGCCGTTAAGTCAACGAAAGTCAGCATCGGGCTCGCACTTACTCGCTCTAAATAGACATGAACGAGCATCGCTCAAAACAGTGAGGCGACACACGTCAGCTAAAAACACAATATCACTCTATATTTCACCTGCTTGGCAGTAATGTTAGCTGACCAGACGAAGGTCTCTCCATGAATCACTGCTGATCTTAGTGTTGGCTTCTCCTGCTTCAGTCTCCCGACCGCGGTGGGAGGGAGTCACCGGCATCCAGTCGGAGACGATAACGTTTCTCGCTGCGAAGCCCCGTCACTTCACAAGACACAGAAAACCTCTGTTGGTCTGGAGGAGCTGCAGCAGTTATTTCTGCACAAACGTCCACTGTACATTCACTAGATATTCTCAGAGCTACGAAGTCTTCTGCAGTGTGTAGTAGGCGCGCATGCACGTGAGGAGGAGGGAGCTGAGTGAAGGCAGGCAGGCAGAGGAGCAGAGTACAGCAGAGACTCCGGCCCTGGAGACCAAAGCTACGGTCTCCCCTGCGTCCTCCAACCGCGGCCAACACTGTTTTGCAAGACAGGCTTCACTAGATATAACTTTGCGGTTTTGGTGCTTCTGTGTAGTTTGTGTTGGAGTCTGAGTCTGAACAGCGTAGCCACACGCGAGCGCACACACGCAAGCACGCATGTGCGAGCGCGCATGTGCGAGCGCGCATGGGACACCGACCCGGGTGATTTGTACGTGTAAGAAGTTACAAACAGTCCCTTTAAATGGCATTGTTTCCAAAGTTCTTATTTCTGTTTTCCACAGCACCAATGACCCCACCTTAAAAACAATATTTAAAAAAGCATATTCTATTATAACAAACTTTATGTGGAGAAAATAAACTCATAGAAATAACAGGAAGGTTATTTATCTTTTAAAGTTGGAGAGGGATTTAACATGACAAATGTAAAATGATATACTGTAGTTTTGCCACTCAAGCATTACCTACCATATATAGCTAGAAACACAATAAAAGAGCAGTGGATTCATGGCAATGCACAGGTCTATCCTCTTTTCATTTATTTTCAAAGGATAGAACAAGACAACTTTAAAAACCTTCACAGGAGAAAAAATCAAGAGCATTTTGAGTGAGCCATTATCAATTCCAAAAAAATACTTCTCTATGGAACAGTCCTTGGATAGCTCTTCAACATTTTCCATTAAGTTGGTTTATCATGGAGGGATAGAGGGATATAAACTGTTAATGATTTTATGAATGGAAACATTTATTCCTCGGACTGATTTGGTCTGACTAATGCAGAATTTTTCTGTATACGCAATTCAGATGGATAATTGAAACTTTCGATTCACGCAGAGTTGGATTATTCTTTTTTCAGCAATTATATTTAAGAAACGTACACTCAAACACTTGAAATCCACATACTCTCCTAAAGCATAAAGCATGCATACTGCCCACTCCCATGTTGATAAGAGTATTAAATACTTGATAAATCTCCCTTTAAGGTACA
>CAKAOH010039692.1:0-11757 GCA_916701665.1 Sebastiscus tertius
GTTAGGTTTAGCAAAAGATCGTGGTTTGGCTTAAAATAAATAAATAAATAAGTACATGACATACTGTATATGACATATAAATCAACGTTGACTTCTGGTTTCACACGGGACACGAACGCCGGCCCCCCTGGGCCAAAGTCTGGTATGTTTTGACCCACCCTCCTCCCTACATGGCGTTTGCCGCTATAACGACACACAAATTGATTTTGTGAGATACACACGGATTACAGTGCATTACTTTCCATAGGTATAGCTTCGACTAACATGAGTTAAAATAACCCGGTCGTCTGAGAAAACATTGATAGGGACAATTAAGCGGCACTTTGACATTGGTAGGGACATGTACTTAATTTTTGGCTAAGAACAATAAAATAATGAAGATAACACAGCCTATTACTGTAAGTCTAATGCAGTGAGGACCCAGTGCAAATTAGAAAACTTCTGTTGGCTTTTCAGCAAATGTAGCATGCTTTTTCTGGAAATGTCTTTCAAATATTTTTTGTTGTTTTCTAATTTCTCGCCACAGATCAAGCATAGCGGTAAACCTATAAATATAAATAGTAAATATTGGTGGTGAAAGTGTACAAATCTGTCCCCACATTATTAAAATTCACTATTTTTCTCTAAGACTTTTATTTTTTTGGGGATCCTAAATCCATAGTTAGCCTCGCTAGGGAAACACAAGACTAGTCACTGCTATTGAGGTTCGGCAAAATTAGAGGAAAAGGCACCGGGCTGTAGACGTACGTAGGTTATGATGCATATTTTAGTTGACTGAAATGTTAAAACATGTTTTTATTCGGTGTATAGGCTACATATTTATACAACTGGAGAATGTAAGAATCGCTTTAGGCCTACAACAATGATACATGAAAATGAATATGTTAGAAAATAACCGTTATTCATTTCTTTTTTTGTCAAAGCCACAGGGAGCCACTGGAGAGGAGATAAAGAGCCGCAGGTTGCTGACCCCTGACCTAAATCTATCATACTTACTGTATAGGTATGCATGAACACACCGAAACCCTTACAACCCTGACCTTTATGGCTACAAAAGGAAAAATGCCCACACATGAGCTTTAAAAGAAGCTTGACAAAGCGATAAGATGAAGTGAAAGAGGTCTATGATGTCCATTAGTGAAAATCAAACAGAGCGCCGTCAGAGACAACAATGATCTGAGCGCTGCAGCATCACCAAAGCCACAGGGGCTGGAACTGACATAACAAACACGACCAAACGGGCTTGATCCAATCCTCTTCAAACAACCACTAATTTCATGTTGCATCTTGGAGCGTGAATGCCCAACTGTGTTTGCTCTGCGTGCACCCTGACCCCGTGTCCCTCATCCTCATGACCCCCCTCCTCATCCTGCCGAGCTCAGCCTAGCTTAGGCCGGCCCACTCAACAGGACAAACTGCAGGCCCCCTAATCAGCTCATTTAGAGCAGATCAATGGCACTGATGACAAGAGCCTAAGCGGAGGCTGCAGACCAAATGAGGGACGAACAAAACACCCTTGATGGCCTCGGAGCAAATAACCCCTGGGTGAGGGGGTCAGGAGGTTGGTGACCTGGGTGGGTGCGGCGGTGGAGGTGTCCGACTGGGCCTGAGAGGGGGGTTTTGAGTCCCTGGTGTCCCCGCTGGTGGGCCAGCTGAACAAACAGCTGGGAACAAGGCCGGGCTTCAGCGTGCAGAGACACAGAGCTCCAGCCATGCCGGCCCGGTCTCAGACCAGGCCGGGCTAGACTTTAGACCCGGGACAGCATGAGAAGGACAGTGAGCCGCTTTCTTCTCCAGAGAAAATGCCACGTCTGATCAAAATGGACACATGCAATTGAACCCACGCACATGCACGGAAATGCATGCACACATCCTCATTCACACATACATTGTTTGCACGCCTGCATTCTTGCACACACACACATGCAAACTCCGTGAATTCACACAGCCTCAGTCCCTCTCTCATCTTTAACACAAAAGGCCTGTGTCTATCTGGCTTCTGCTCAAAATAACACTCCTCTATCTCTGAGCTATTGATCTTAACTCGTCTGTTCCTCCACAGGACGTCCACTGTTTCTGCTCACTTTACTGCTCTCCGGCAACTCCTAAAAATCTGGCCCTGTTGACATCACCCCAAGGGTAGTCACATTCCAGGAACTATTCCATATTCTGCACAGCGTTTTTCAAGATGTACGTCCTTTTGCAACACTGATTATGTAAAAGCTTTGGAGCGCAGACAGCTGGAAATAACTGAAAAGATGCTGTGGTTATTATAGGCTTGGGAAAGCAAGAGTAAAACTGCAGCGAGTGATAGAGGCTGTCCAGATAAAACAGACATTCGTTTGCCATTCCTGCTGCCCCTCTTTGATGCCAATGAAAACACACTCGAGCCTCGACCGGCTCAGGTCAACCTGATTCCCAATTGTATGCGCTCCAGTTCTGGCAAAACAGGGTCACTGGAAGATATAAAACACACACAGACAGCCTTGTTTGGGGCAGCGGGGGGCACAAGCTCTGATAATGAGTGGCACACATGAAAGGGTGGCTCCTCAGCAGAAAACAAACTTCACTACCGTTGTTAGCTGGCTGACCTCTGAGCCTCTGAGTGCGCACATTGTCCCCCCGATGGATCCCCTCTGACAGCCTGTCACTCAATTCAACCGTCTCCGTCAACCAATCGGGGCTCATCGCCGGCAACCCTCTGGGAAAACTCCGCCCACTGAGGGGACTTAAGAATTTTGGTGTGAAGCCATGTTTAGACGGCAGTGGAAAAATGTTGCTCCGTGGCTTTTAATGAAGTGCAATCATAAGACTGATGATGCTCTGTGATAGATTACGTGAGATAAACAGTGAACTAATTACAGGATTTATACTGTGATTTATATTCTGGAATTTAAAATAACTCACCTCGGTTAGATGTTCAAGGGTCAGTTCACGCATATTCAAGAAAAACACATTTTTCTCAGTTACTTCCTGTGTTATCTAGCCAATTATTAAAGTTTTGAGATATTCATCTCTGAGAGTTCTGTCGCCACTCCAATGGAGGTGGATGTAAATCAGTTTGTGGTGCTCAAAGCATTGAAAGATGACATCAGATTCATCGTTTCCTCATAAAACAGTTCGTATGATATCTTATAAAAAGTTATTCCAAATTTTTTTCCTACGAATTTTCCTACGTCCAGCAATTTCAAATTAACAATTTCCACTTTCCATCTTCAATGGAAACAATATGGTAAGGTTTAGGAAAAGATTGACTTAGTTAGGTTTAGGCAACAAAACTACTTGGTTAGGTTTAGGAAAAGATTGTGGTTTGGCTTAAAATAACTCCAGAAGTGGTGTAACTCAAGTACGGAAGTTACGTGACGAATAAATCAACGTTGGCCTCTGGTTTCACACGGGGCACGGACACCGGTCTCTTGGGCAAAAGTCGCTCTTTATACTTCCTGGTTCACAATTATGTGGATTACATACAAATTGATTTCAATTGATTGGGATATATATATAAATATACGAAATATAGTGCATTACTTTTAGGTATGTAGGTATGGCTACAAGCAGAGTATGAGAACAGCCTGTTAGATTTGAATAACAGCAGTGGTAGTCTGGATAATCTACTCATAATCTCAAGTAATTATAGTCAATTATTGAGTCCTAAAAGTCTGTCAGGCCAGCGAGATGAAACATCACTCAAGTGTAATTTTTTTGTATTCTAATGCAGCAATCTGCCTGTCTTCTTGTTTAGTGTTTTGTAGAACATACTTTAAACAAGTTGCATTGGCAACAAATTAAAATAAACCTTTTTTCATAAAGTTCAAACCTGCGACAAGTGATTTTGTGGCCACTCGGGGGCAGCGCAGGAAGCTGTAAACACAACATTGACATATTATCACCTTATAAAGATGATTGAGAGTGGACGTGTTAGCAAACAGTTGTTTGTTTATACAGCCAGCAGATGTGGAGCAGCATTGGCATTGATTTGGGGGTGGCACTCCGGCCAACAACTCTTAAGGGAAATATCTGGATCTCTAGCTGCTAAATGCTCCACCATGTTCACCAGTTAGTCACTAACTTCTTCTGTCCGTTTGGTGCTGGGTTTATTCAAGCTTTTTTTTCTGCTGCAGCTGGAAAGCGACGGTGAGAACTATAATAGTGAACCAAAACTGGAGAGCTGTGGGAACAACGAGCCAAAAGACGCTTAAAACTCCATATTATTACTATTTGATAAAATGCAGATGTTTTTTAAATGTCAGCATTTTTCAGCTATTACTTTCTACTTAAGAAATAAACCCAACTAAAACTGTGAGTGAGTGTTTTTATTTGTACTCCAGGTGAGGAGCTGTGTAAGGAATCTGTTCCCTCACTGTACCGCTCCACATTGTGAGGAGACAAAGGACAGGGAGTGGGGATGACAGGGTGGAGGGTCACTCCTGCTGACTGCGTCTCCAGTTTCAGGTCCTCTGAGGGCGGCCGTGGGCGCACGGCGTAGGAGGAGATGGAGGTTGATCGTGTCCCGTGAGCAGGGAGGGGGAGTGTGCGGCCTGAAGGCTGCAGGCAGGATTTTCACGTGTCACAAACACCATTTCGGGAATCCTGAAAAGATTCTTCCTCCCCAACACACACACACACTCGTCTTTCGCCTGTCATCACCTGAATGACTCAGAGATGGATGCGAGGATCTGTCTGTGCTGCTGAATGAATCAATAACATTTCAGACTCTTTAAGACCACAACGAAGACAAGTCATTTGACTTTAAACTGGCTATAATCAATATTTTTATATTAACAAATTCAAAAGACAATATGACAAAGTGAAAGGGGTCGCTCATAGTGATGAACCTAAAGAGAATTATCACCCAAAACTGCAGTTCCCCTTGGCTTTACGAAGCTTTATAGTGAGTTTCAGCTCATTGCTGTCCCGCTGTAGCTTTACTGTTTTGGTTCACCGCTCTCATAGTGTCGTTTTATGGCTGCAGCAGGCAGCTGTTTTCAGAGAAAAACCTCTAAAAACCAACTGCACATTATACCAGCTCAACATCAAACAACAGACAGACACAGTTAGCGCCTACCTGGTGAACATAGTGGAGCATTTAGCAGCTAAAGAACCAGATATTTCCCTCAGGAGGTAGTGGAGACGAAAAAACGGAGCAAAAAGAGAGTGAATATTGGACTTAAATTCACCAGGTTGCCAGAAACACGACTCCAAATGAATTAATAATGTTGCTCCATAACTGCTGGATGTGTAAATAAGCAGCTAACAAAGTTCATCATATCACCTTCAAAGGTGATGGATGATATGTCACAAATTGAAAAAAAAAAATAATTAATGCAGGTTTTATGAAGTATCGTGAGAGTTAAAATGCTGTATTTATATTCATATATGTTTAATTCATCATAAATTCAACACATGTGATCTCAGTGTAGTCTCAATAGTTGGGCCAAGGCTACAATATGAAAGGCCTTATGTTGAAATCCACACCAAAAAGGGAGTGACGGTGAACCAGATGCATGGAGATAACAGCTATATTTTATCATTTCAGCTCTGTATACACTGTCTGTATATCACAGCAGTTTATAGCTTCCAGACTGGGATTGTTTTTTTTACACTCCTTGATTGATTACATCTGTGTGGTCTGCTGCTTTAACTGTTTCCCTGCATATGCCTCCTCCTACACAAACTGATCTTATACTGTGCTTTATTATCAACAAATCAACAAAGAACAAGACATTTGGAAATCCTGCAAATCACTAAGAGTCATGAGGCGTTTCCTGATTATTGTAAGTCGACCGGCTGCTGATTGTGAAACGGGATGACACGGACAACTGCCTCCTCCATCCCCGACCGAGCTCTACCTAACCCCGAACTTCCCTCTCCATAAGTGGGAACTTCCTTCATTTCACAACAATTCCTCTTGTGTCTGACTCCTCTGTCTTCAATCAGCGCAGCAAAACATGTCCTCTTGGTGAGCCCCGAACATCTGATTCAGCTGTGTGAGAGCAGCTAATCTGTGCCGCATGGGTGAGAATACTGAGAGGATTAAAAGGGAAATAATTTCCTCCACGGTTGCTGAAACCAAAGTGTGTTTTGCTGCAGCGGGGAGCCGGCCCTCTTCCTCTAAGCGTTGATGGAAGATAGGGGCTTTTTGTGTCTGCCTCCCATTGTCTTGTTACCTTATAAATCTTCCACGCCGACACCTGATACCCGATATCGTGGCCCATTTGTCACCTTTGTTTACGTCTGGGATGTAGAGTGCTGTCGGGATGGGATGCCCCCACCGTGCGAGCCCTCGAGGGTGTGGGCGCTGCTGGGACAGGCGACACTGAGTGAGCTGGGGGGTCAACTTGAGGGTGGAGGAGTTGCAGGGATAGACCAGAGGAGTTAGACTCCTCTGAGCCGCCCTCAGGAAACACAGGTCGTATCATGTCCTGGAGAGAGAGGCAAAAGAAGTAGAGCAAGTTAATGTGTGACTGAAATAATGAGGCAGTCACAATAAGTGCGGGAAATGTATTTTTAAAGGGACAGTTCACCAAAATTAAAAACTTTTGTGGTATTTAGCCATGCAGATAGGTGTCATATCTGCGCTCATTGCAATCCAATGCATGAGATTTCATTTTTGGTTCTCAAAGGATTGAAAAAAATGGCATTTAAGATATTCAGCTGCAGCGTCTCTTTCCAGAAACAGCGCTTGCCGGATCGCCAAACTTTACGTCTGAAATCTCCTCCCCCCACATCACCTCTCCGATGTCAGGATCGGTGAGGCTGTGGTTGACAGCTTTTGTCAAACTTTTCCGAGACCCACATTCCCAACAAGCAGGCCACGTCACAGCGAGCGGGTGGCCAGGTGTGTGGAGGTGAGAGAGTATGCAGGATCTCTCTCTCGAGCTCTCTGCACAAAACAATTACAACCAAGTGATACTTTGAGGAAAGACTGTTGGAAAGTGTTCGTCCTTATCTCTTATAAAGAAATGACAAATTACGTTGTTTGTGTAACTGCCTTGTAAAACAACACAGATATAAGTATTTTATGATCCGACGCCCCCACCAGTAAGATAATATTGTTTGTCAGTGCATTCGAAAACTGCTACAATCAATGTTTACTGTCAATAGGACATACAAAGTGAACAACCTTTGTCCATAGAAAGAGGAGTAGAACGAACATTGAACTGTTTTCCTTGGTTATTTGACCAGTATAAAAGAAAATGGTGATTGTTAGTTGTTATGGTGACAACAAAGGTCCGAAGGGCTGTGTAGTGATGTCGCAGTTCCCATAAAGAAAGCAGATGCAGCTCCCGGAGACGGATGGCTGGCTAGGTAGCTAGGTAGCTTGTCCTTCTCCGTAGCGGTGGGAAGTGAGGTGGAGGGACCGTTGGAGCGCTGCAGCTGGCCACCAGCCTGCTGTTCGGCTCATTTTCTGTAACGAATGCTGCATTAAAGCATGGTGGAATTAGCAAGCTAGCTAACTAGCCAGCTGTCCGCTAGTTAGCCACCATGCTTTAATGCTGCACTGGTTACAGAAAATGAGCCGAACAAAGTTGTCACTCATTTGGCGATAGCTATGTACATTCCTCTGCTGTGACGAGAGTGTGTGGATGAAGCATTAAGTTGTTACATTTTAGTCATTAACTCTGTCTCTCTAAGCTTCGTAACGTTACTACTCCACTCCTCGACTTAGTCGTTACTGCAAAACCTCACATCATTGAGTCCGTGACTTGCTGTAAGTTGGTTTAGTTTATATGGAAGTCAGTTAGTTTCAAGTATACTTACACCCCATACACTAGATTAGAGTCAACTAAATACTTTGTGGTAAACAGTTGCCATAGGGAACATTTCTTCATTAGTAGTGGTCGTTAGTTTCAGGAGTAGTTCCACTGAAAACCGTTCACAGTGGCGTTTGGGGAATACCCAGAGTGGCAGGGATAATGCTCTGGAAAGATATACTTCTGTGGAAGTTGTTAGAGATGAATATCTCAATACATGGGAAAATAAAAGTGAAACTATCTGCTTGACTTAGTACCACTAGAGGTAACAGGTGACAGGGCACGCCAACCTTTAACTAACTACAAAGTACTGACCATATCTCAGCTCTGGACTGTACAATATGCACGTCCTTGTTTATTCAGCAACCTCAGCACCACCCCTCCACTCCTCCGCCTTTTGCACTCCATCCAGTCCCGAACACAATAAACCCTCAATGCCAGTGCATCGGTTAATACTCGCAGGCTCTCTGGCATAAAGAAAATAGCCGAGCAATGAGATGAAAAGAAAGAATGGAGGAGGGAGGGGAGCAAGAAAAGAAGCCGGGCAAAGAAAAGATTAGGCTCTGGTGAAGTACAACTTTTCCAAAGCTGGCTGGGCTCTTGGCAGAAGGCCAGGGGAGGGAGACAATGCAACGCTGTGCGGATCCAGGAATCTATAGACGCCCACTGGAGCATTGGGCTATTGGAAGGAGGGTTAGAGAGAAGGAGGGGTGGGCTAAGCGCTCTGTTTTCCAAAGCCAAGCACAGAGGACATGATGGGGCTCTGTGGTGGCTGAAGCCGGTAGGGGAGCGTGGTTGAATTGAAGCTGCAGAATTAACAGTGCAGTCACAACGTACAGAAAATATTGACCTGACAGACTCCATCGGGGGATGTATAGAGCTCGTACTGTCCTGCTTGCCCCTCCCTCCCCTGCTAAACTCCCATCCCTCAATCCGTATAGCAAACCCTCCCATCGCTGAGCCTCCATATCCCCCCAGCTCAAGTCTCACCCTGGCAGCACCTGCTCAGTGTCAGCGGAGAGATGAGGGGGCCGAACAATATACCACAAACAATCTGTCAGAGGGCCATCTCAGTACGTCCCCCGGGCCTTTTAATAAGGACGGACAAGAGGAACACAACAACTGATTTTTGTTTTCCCTCCTTGCTTTGTATTCCTCCCTTCACTTCATTACATTTTCATTCATTTCAATCAGTGTTTCATTTCCTTTCTGTCCTCTCGGCCCTCTTGGCGGTACGTGGAGGGTGAAGGCTAATACTGGAGGAAAAGTGAAAGAAAGCGAAGAGGATGAGGAGGATGAGGAGGAGGAAGAGAGAGAGAGGAGAGGTGCACCCCTCTAAGATCAAAGCCTCGGTCCCATTGTGAGGACTGTACAATAGAGTACTGCATGGAATACGCTCAGACAAAACCCCCCTTCGTTGCTCCGGACCCCCCCGCAGGCCAACTGACAGCATAGCTGGGAGGAAGCATTATGGGTAATTGGAGGAATGAGAGGGACTGAGTACAGTAAAGTACAGTTATTTCAGATAGGACACACACACACACACACACTCGGATCACAAATTAACAGAAATTCAGGTCAAAAATGCCCAAAAAAACAAAAAAAAGTGCAAAAATTATGAACTTTTTTTTTTGCAGATGACTGTGTTCATACTGTTTTGGTCGAGTTGTAAAATATTGATGCATGAGTGTGACTACTGTTGCCTGTTCTGTACCGTACTATGTTAAAGGACTTAAAGGAGCAGTGTGTAGGATTTGGCGACATCTAGCGGTTAGGTTGCGGATTGCAACCAACTGAAACTTCTCCCGTGTGGCCCTATCTAGAGCCAGTGTTTTGTTTTTTCCAGTCTGGGCTACAGTAGAAAAAATGACGGCCGGCTCCGTGAAGAGGATCAGTTCCGTATGTAGATATAAACGACAGATAGATCCCCCTAAATGTTACACACTGGTCCTTTAAAATAACACTAATACTACTGTTTTATTCACCAATAAATAAACAACAACAGGAAATATATATAAAAAAGATCAAATCACCTATGCATGTGTTACGTAAATGGGAAAACACAACTCTGAAGAAAACACACACGCATTATTATCTCATGATGTAGTTAAAGACTATCGTTTAAGATAAGACCCTTACAGGGATTCACATCTTTAATTTCTGTCTCTGTCGCATGAGTTGTGGCGAGAGCGTGACCACAATCTAGAGCGCTGCTGTGACATGACATACAATATCCTGCCTTGACACAAGCGGCATACAAAGTGGTGGGAGCCGCCCCCTCGTATCTAAGATGCACTGACAGATAAACCACAGTGTCAAGGCTTGCATACGCTTCATATAAAAAGAAAAAGTCCCCAAAGATCCCCCACAGAGGAAGGCTGACAGTTGGGGTGGTGCTCCTACAGCTGTAACCAGTGAATGACCTCGAGGTGGAGATCTACATCCACACAATGGGAAGAACAAAAACTTCTCAGTGCCTTAAAAGGTCCTTTAGCTTTTAGATGTTCCCCTCTTTTCTCTTTAGACTTTCAGGTGCACTTGTGATTATTGCCCTCTAGTTAGTTCCTCTTTTCTGAGTTAACTCCTTTTCCTACCTTCTTCTTCCCTCCTCCCCCTTCCTCCTCTTCCTCCCTCCCTAAGCCTGCGGGGCTTATCTGTGGGGATGAGGGAGAGAGGAGAATGGGGAAGACAGGCACTTTCATGGCTGAGTTGGGAGCCATTAGCCCCCTGTTCTACCTCCTCTCAGTATTAATCTGCAGTGACAGCTTCACTGTTTACCAAATCCACCCAGGATCCTGGGGGATGGCTGGCCGGCGCCACTCTGCTCCATTAACCTCTGACCTCCAGTGTTACGGCACCAGAGCCAGGCCCGGGGCCCGGGGTGAGCCGGCCCGAGCAACCGGTCAGACACCTGTCTGATGTCCGAGACAAAACTGGGACAATCTGTGTACAGAGATGTATCTCAGCTGGACTCTAAAGGGTGATGTCATTTATAGTTACTGCTCTTTCACCTTTTGTCTACATATAGTTTATATTTGGAGACTTTCATTTCTTCTTGTTAGTGTCAGGTGGAGAATATTTAGGCATTTTGACTGGGACCAAAATGCCATATTTACGTTATATTTAGAGATTAGACTAACAAGATATTGGCACACATTCTCACTCCCAACTCGTCAAATACCGGCGTTTGGTCACTGGGCCTAAGTTTCAACTTAGGGAGTTAGGTTTAGGCAACACAACCACTTAGTTAGGGTTAGGAGACGATAACGGTTGACGTTAACGCCACTGACTAGCGATACTAACGAGTCACATGACTAGCGATTGACGTGACAAAATAAGTCAATGTTTACTTTCAGTTTCACACGGTCTCCTGGTTGAAAGTCCTGTGTTTGTTGCCTCCTAAGGTGTGCCTCCATGCATCGGTATCCGATGCCGAGGGGCACTGACCAAGTGGCGGTATTTGATGAGTACATTTAGGCATTTTGATTGGGATCAGTAACTTCCTGGAGTCTCGGCTAGTTGACAACTGGTCCTGGCCATGAAGTAAAACTGCCAACTATCATATGTACACTTCAGTTTTTGTACAGATTAGACTAACGACATATAACATGCTAATTTGTGAATTTTAGAGGTGCTGGTAAGCACTAAGCTAACTGGCTGCTACATATTTACTGAAAGACATGATGGTGGTATTAATGTTCTCTGCAAGAACGTGAATATGAATATTTCTTTATATATACACTCACCGGCCACTTTATTAGGTACAAGGTGTACCTAATAAAGTGGCCGGTGCTAGTACCGGGTGGTCTTCTGCTGCTGTAGCCCATCTGCTTCAAGGTTTGATGTGTTGTGCGTTCAGAGATGGTATTCTGCATACCTTGGTTGTAACGAGTGGTTATTTGAGTTACTGTTGCCTTTCTATCATCTCCAACCACTCTGCCATTCTCCTCTGACCTCTGACATCAACAACGCATTTCCGTCCACACAACTGCCGCTCACTGGA
>CAKAOH010039694.1:801-29557 GCA_916701665.1 Sebastiscus tertius
ACACTGTAAAAAAAAAAAAAAAAAAAGTGAAAAATAATGGAAATTTTCCAGCAGCAGGGGCATCAGAAAATGTCTGTTAAAAAACAGAAAATACTGTCCGTTAATTAACATAAATAAACTGTAAAAAAGAAAAAAAACAGTAATTCTCTTTATATAATTAGCCCTTATTACTGTAATTTTACAAGAAATATTTTACTTTTAACATATATTTATTGTTAGAATGTCATACACCGTAAATTTAAGACCATTTACATATAAATCACAAATGAAACATGTAATTTTACGTTGCAAAATCCCAAATTTACATTAACTCTCAGAAGTTTTGCAAAAAAAATCTGCATTTTTACAAGAAATATTTTTAGAATTCCATGAAATCCTTTTCTTCTAACATAAATGAATTGTTAAAGTAGAGACATAAACCTCTAAAAAACAGAATAATTATCTTTAAAAGTGATCAAGAAAAGCTTAAATACAGATAATTACGATTGTGATAACAAAAAATACTGTAAATCTAAGACAATTTACAGATAAATCACAAATCAAACAAGTATTTTTTACATTTTTTCCTGTCATTTTGAAATACAGACAAAAAACGTAAAGTTTCTTGAAAAAAACTGTTATTTTTCACAGTGTACATATATGCGTATGTTTTTGTTCTTTGCATTCAAAATGTGATATTGGAGTTTATACCACATTTTGAAATCAAGTGAATCTCAGTAATGATTTATTTATTTTTTATTTTATTTTATTTTATTTTATTTTATTTTATTTTATTTTATTTTATTTTGTTTTGTTTTGTTTTATTATTTTTTTTGCCTGTATGCAAAGTAAACAATCTTAGTGTTTTCACAGTTCACCAATGTTCATCGGGGTAATAAGAAGCAGACAATGTAGGTCAAATGAAACATAAAACAATAGATAGAAATGAAAGAAAAATAGTAAAACAAAAGGCCCCAAATATTACATTAGATTGGGTAGATTTATTTCAAACATGTAACAAATAAGAAAACAAAATAAGAATAACCAATAACTTGAACAGTAAACATATACTGCAAATTCTAAATAAGTTAAATTAATAAATAAATATAATAGGTTTGAAAATGAGTAGATAAACATGTGTAAAGTCCTACCCCTTTCTGTAACTTAAATAATTAACTTAATTTTTATCACATACATAAATAATAATATATAAAACAAAAATAAAATTAAAAAAATGCATACAAAGTTAGATTATCTATTCACCACGAATGTAAACTAAAGTGTTAAACAAATTAAAGATAATAAAAAGATAATAAAAGAACACACAACATACAGCAGGCAGCTTGTGAGCCACACGTCTATGACCAATTTGCCTATTTTATTTTTTTATTAACTGATCATATTTTTGAATAGGTTTTATATTTATATTCATTTTATAGGTATACTTTGATTTATTTTGATTAATGTTGTTCTGCACACCCACTTCCTGTTCCCCCTCTATTGCAAATAAAAAAAATTGATGCTTTTGTTTTGAAGGCTAAATCAGCTAACTTCCTGTGGCTTTCTGATGTCCTCTATCAAACTTGATGCAATGAATCATTTCAGTCAGAAGACTTGGAGGGATAACCAGTACATCACATGTCTGACAAACTTCTTGTTCTCTGAATTTAGTGTTTGCTGTGTTGGCAAAGGCACAAACATGTTGAGATACCAGATAGCTAAAGCTATCAACCATGCAAAATATGTACAGCATGTCTGATCAACATCATTTGGCAAAGATAAGAATCTATGATTGTCAGTGCAGCAGCTTTACACACAAGACCGAACAAAAAGAGAGCAATGAAAGACAGCATCAGTCTCTAGGTGTCTGACGTCAAGCGGTGCTCTCTGCTTGGAGTTTTGTATTTCCAATCACCTCAACTGAACAGACAGAGAGGGTGAATAAAATTGCTGCATTATAAAGTGCATTGTCACTGTGCTACTCACTTCTTACTTAATTAACGCCAGCCATGCTTGACTCTCTAGACTCAGAGGATCAGAGCTTTCGCAAAACATCATTCCAGCTGAGAACTCTGCAGAAGGAGCAGAAGCAAGTGTCGGTGTGTTCGTCCACCAAATGACATGCACAAACATCAGCAAGTGTCTGCCGTGCTGCAGTGCCCTTGGACAAGAATCTTGATGGTTCAAAGTGGGCCAGTACCACCTCTCAATACATCCATTCTTCCATGTGCACAAATATCTGAATCAAAAACTAAACATCTGTAGTGGTTCTTATGGTCATCAGCAAATGCATATGCTTATACCACATTTAGATTTTTAGATAGTTCATTCCTTGCTTCATTATACTTACTATGTAAGGGGATCATTTTGTTTGAAAGACTACAGTTGGCATTTGTTAAGGGGACAAAAACTCTTTAGGAACATTCACAAGTAACACAGATTTGGTATCGTGTGTATTGCTTCAGGTGGGCAACCTCCGGGTCTGAAAAGTGAAGCCAAGGCGACAGTGCCTTAAGCTTGCATTCTTTCTAGCAGCCAGCAGGGGGCGACTCCTGTGGTCTGTATAGAAGTCTATGAGATAAATGAGCCTACTTCTCACTTGATTTATTACCTCAGTAAACATTGTAAACATGAGTTTATGGTCTCTTATGGTCACTTAGTAAATTCTGGACATAAAGCAGTATGCTTTAGGGCGTGGCTACCTCGTGAGGGAGTTGTCCGTGTTTTCATCTTTTAACTTTTACAGTTTCACAGTGTTTTTAGTTCATGAAAGTTAATTGTAACACTTTGGTTGCCAAAATGTCTTATTCAGCATTCGGTTGAACTTGAACGACGGCCAAAAACCAAGACGGCGAGAGCCAAAATGCCGAACTCGAGGCTTCAAAACGGTGGTCCACTAACCAATGGTAACGTCACGGTGACTACGTCCACTTCTTATATCCAGTATGTGATTGCTTCAAATATTGGAGGCCACTCTTTTGATGCATTTTTTACACAAAGTGAACACAAACATTGTGAGATAATGAATGAATGAGCTTCTTCTCTTGTAGCCAGCAACCAAAGTGCATTACCGCCACTAGACAGTGTGTTTTGGTGGTTTGCTCCGTTGCCTCATTATATACAAACACATTTCTAAATGAGCTTTTGCTATTTATTGAATTATTTCACACTGAATTAGGCCTGCTTTATATAAAACCTATTCTGTAATGTAGTCCTGTAGTGGTTAATGTGGAGTTGCATTCATAAAGAGCGTTATATTCACTCATATTACCATATTTTTTTCACATCTGTGTATTTCTATTGTTCCTCTTAAGAGTCTTGAGGAATGATTTCTGTTTATTTGGCCTGTAGGAGCTGATTTTACAGCTCACTTCATTGAGACAGAATGATGCTTCAGTAATTGCTTATTAGGGAAGTAAGGCACAGCCCTTTTCTGAATGAGCTCTGCTAATGGCTTCCAGCACCGACGAGTCAATGAGTGATCTGCCATCAGACGACATTAATACTGGCATTTCCTCTGCTTTGATGCTCTTGAGAGTTACCTGTGTTTTTTTTTTTTTTTTACTCAACCTCTTTGAAATCCACACTGAGCCTGTGACACGAGCGGGAGGAGTTATAAAGCGTAAATCCCCACCACATTCAGAGGTTGCAGGGTTCATCCATAATTCATGCGGGAAGACGCTGAACAGATTGAATTGTCACAACTCAGGCTGGTACAGATGGAGAGAGAACGAGAGAGGAATGAGCCGTTTTCTCTCTCTCTCTCTCTCTCTGAGTGTCCAGGGCAGGAATAGAAAGAGCAGGATTAGCAAGGGGGAGAGGCTCCAACACATCCTGGGTTCAAGTCCACTCTGTTAAACAATGTGTCTAATCTTCAGTTAACCCACACTCATTCTTTCTGCTCTGTATATGCATGCCTGTCAAATACGAGGGTTAGAGGAGATTAGGGGGATGCTCGACTGGTTTAGAAATGAGGATTTGTTCATCGTGTGTGTCGGAGGTTACGGGGAAGAGGCAAATCGGCTGCCACTCGAAACAATAATGAATCATGGGACAGTTTGAGGTCAAGAAGAGGAGGTCAGCGTTTCCACTGTGCTATCAGTGACTGTCAGAACTATCCAGCAAAGTAAGTGAGAATTACTTTAAAGTAAAAATGAACTGAGCGAGCAAAACCCAATGAAGCTTTGGGCATGATGACCTCGTAGTTAAGTGTCCAGTACTCATTTGGCTGAGAGGCTTTGGCTGAAGGACAATCACAAGTGAACTAATAGAGTGTAAAAGAACATTTAGGTGTATATGTTGATGTTACAGTAATTCTTCAGTGCAAACATCTGTATATCTCTGACACCAGCTCTTATGGTGTGTTCACATATGTAGATACAAACTCACGAGCCTGAAGCTTGCAGGCTTGTTTGTGATGCAATTTACATACCAATTGGACAGTTATATTATTATGTTTCCACTATACTGTCACACAATAGAGTATATCAATTCCAGAGTGAGGTGTTT
Source organism: Sebastiscus tertius (assembly GCA_916701665.1). Lineage (NCBI taxonomy): Eukaryota > Metazoa > Chordata > Actinopteri > Perciformes > Sebastidae > Sebastiscus > Sebastiscus tertius. The sequence goes on from CAKAOH010039694.1 coordinate 5,290, forward strand.
CCAGGTATCGTTACCTCCGCCAAGGAGGTTTTCGGTTCGGTTCAGTTTGTTTGTCTGTTTGTCAGCAGGATTACTGAGAAACCACAGGCCTAATTTTCACGAAACGTGGTTAAAGGGTGTAGCATAGGCAAAGGAAGAACATATTACATTTTGGAGTGAATCTGAATCATGGGGCTTATACACACATTATTTTTTCATTTTTGTTAACATTGCGAGATAGAGCATTTGGCCTTGGTGGAGGTCTGTTCTCTCCAAGTACATTTTTTGTCTTTTATTTCATTTCCTCAGCCAAGGATGTTATGTTTTCGGTTTGGGTTGTTGGTCTATTTGCCAGCAAGATTACAGAAAAAAAAACACTGACCCGATTTTGATGAACCTTGGTGGAAGGGTAAAGCACAGGCCAGGAAATAAACCATTCAATTTTGGAGTGGATTGGCCTCGGCGAAGGTCTGCACTCTCCAAGAGCCCTTCTAGTTTTATTATGTAGAGTGTTCAAGCCCTGTTAGCTCCTTAAAGGTGCTGAATGTGAAGGAGCATATATATTGCGTCTGCACAATGAGAGCAGTGTAGCTCACATACACTAAAATCATGTCAAGCTGTCAGTCAGATTTTCCTTCATTTTCTTTAAAGTTCTATTACAAATAGTTGAGGGGAATAGAAAACTGTGTTTTTCTGTTTCACGAGGGAATCAAAACAAGTGTTATTGGTTGTCTCCAGGCTGCGGAGGACAGAGGACAGTTGCATGATGTTAAACCTTTGTCAGCTTCCCCATGTCACACAGCTAGATGACTTTACAGTCTCACAGTAGTGGTGGGCGGCACCAGCACGTTTTCAAGGATCAGTTCACAATCAGTGGCATCCTGTTACATCTCCATTATTTGAGTCTGGATGAGTGAATTGGGTTAGGAGTAGTCTCATGGGATTTATTACAAAATAAAGTAAGATAAGAGAATTTAAAGGTGTGTTTCTGTTGTCTTTGTCGTGCTCATTGTATCCATTATTTTACATTTTTGTAGTCTGCACATCCCATTAGATTAGAAGGACATTGGCACCTGTGTGTGATCTTGTGTCAGGGATACACAGATGTTTTGCATCGGGGCTAATTACTGGGATGTCTATATATACACGCAGTGTTCTTTCACTCTGTTTGCCCTGCGTGATTGAAGGTCTGAGACTGAAAGTTGGCATGTAATTAGAGAGTGAAGAGGCTCCTTTTTTTGTACTAGCATGACTACAAACATTCATGAGTGTTTACTGGCAGAGCTGCAGCAAAAATATAAAACACAAAAATAAATCTAGATACTGTTTATGTCATCACAAACACAGTTTTCTGTAATAGCCGTGTGTGTGAGATCATTGTAACACCTAATTAACGGGATATTGCCCTTAACCTGTGCCATGCACATACTATTTCTGTTCCCTGCTTAACGTGACAACGCGTTTTTTAATTGAGCTGAACTGTGATTAGCTGAGCATTACTGCTGGCACTGCTTTCCTGGAGACAAAACAGATAAATGTGGGCAATTATTTCTGCAGCTTTAGGTAAAAACTAGCTCACCTTTCTGTAAGTGACAAACTGAAATTCTCCCTGTGGAGAATCGAGCAAGATTCTGTCTGCCTTGTAGCATAAAATGGCTATCTGTGGGGATTTGATAAGGGGTGTTGATCAATACCGGTGACTCCAAAAACTGCTTCTCCGGGTGATGAGTCATCTGCTTCCCAACCTCAGTGTTCAGCCTGCAAAACCCTGTCCCAGTGTCAGAATGAATCTCTGAGGTAGAGCTGCATCTAATGAAATGAAAACAGGTATAGGAGCCACACAATCCCCTTTCTACAACGAAGACCTGGAGAGAGCGTAGACCACACATATACACAAGAGGCAAAACACCATTCACACAGAAGGAGAGAGACAGCAGGATGCAGATCCAGAATGGATCTATTATGATAATCAATAAATGTAGTCATTTTCAAGGAAAAAGAACAAACATTCTCCAGTTCAAGCATCTCATTTGTGTAGATTTGCTGCATTAATTTGTCTTATGTGAATGTAAACTGATTGTCTTTGAATTTGGACTGTTGTTTGGACAAAACAAGACATTACTTTGTGCTTTAGGAAACTGTAATGGAATTTTTTTTCACCATTTTATAGAACAAGCAATTCAGTAAAAAAGATATCTGTCAATTAATGTGCAGTTGCAGCCCTTAAAGCAGTACTATTATTCATTAGACATTTTTGTCGGATGTCTGCAGTTGCAGCAAGCAACATATTACAACTAGGGTTGGTAATCATATTCTTATTCTTGCTCTGGCAAAAAAAAAAGAAATGTATGGACATTTGTAGCTAGTGCTGCTAGAGTTAGCAACACTAGGCTGATTTTAGGTTGGCTTGTTTTTAATATCTAGTGTAGTCTTGCTGGTTTCTGAAGATTACCGACCCTAGATTTTAGTAAAGGTGTGACTTGATAATGATAATTGATCAAATCATATCTATATAACACAACATTTGACATCTCTGGCCAATCAAACTTCATTTTCAAATCCTATGAAAGAGGGGCAAAAAAAGGCAAAGTGGGAAAATGCATGAAAGTCAAGTGAAGAACAGTGTATTAAAAATAATATTTATATCATGCATCTAAAAAATGACATGCATGGCTTTACATAAAAATGACTTAATATGCAACAGCACCCTCTGAGTCAGCAGGATATGTGCTACAGATTGATATTCCCTCGCGGCCTGAGATTTGTGTACATCTCCAAGAACACCCTGTTATGTTTTAATGAATGCTGTTGGTAAGCACATGCAAGACAGAAGTGCATTTAATCACTAATATAGCCTACATGGCTGGAAAAACATCCCATAATGAAACTCCTGTGCCGCCTATGCTTTCTTTCTGTTGGTGATAAATTGGCAAGAAGAACACGCTACATACAGAATTTATGTGCGAAAGTGCCCTTTCTTAATGCCATTAAAGGTCAAAAAGTGATAATTCACCGGAGAAATTACAGTTGCACATGCAAAGAGCGAGGGGAATGATATAAGGCATGAATGGTGTGCTGAGTGGAAGAGTGGAACTGATTCGTTTCATGGTTACACTTTACTATTCTCATCTGATGCTTTCTTTATAATTGCTCAGCTTTTCTGAGCTGAATCTGTAACAGAGCAATCTGCCGTGTGGCACAGGAGAGTTTAGGGACGAGGTTCATCCCAAAGAGGAAGCTATTAAACCTAAATATGTGATGAACAGACTACTTAGTGTGAGACTGGCTGCCCATTCCAACATGTTCTCATCCCAACTTGTCACATACTAACCAATAACACGTGCTCACCGTGAATTTAACAAAAACACTTGCTTAGGTTTAGGCAACAAAACCTCAGACTAGCTAAAGGTGAAAGTCGGCCAAAAATGATGCTTTCAGGAGCAGCCTCCGGTATTTTGCTGTCATTATATCTGGAATCAACTAGACCAGGGGTCTGCAACCTGCGGCTCCGGAGCCACATGCGGCTCTTTAGCCCCTCTCCAGTGGCTCCCTGTGGATTTTTAAAAATGGAAATAAAGTCATAGTTTACTAGAAAAAAAGTCGTAATATTATCAAAATAAAGTCACAATATTATAAAGTAGTAATTTTTACGTGTTATTTTCTTTTTTTCTTGTAAAGTCATGACTTTATTCTTGTAATATTACGACTAGTTTTCTCTTAAAGTTCTGACTTTAGTCTCGTAATATTACGACTTTTTTTTCTCGTTAAGTTATGACTTTATTCTCGTAATATTACAATGCTTTTTCTCGTAAAGTTATGACTTTATACTCGTAATATCAAAACTTTTTTTCTCGTGAAGTTATGACTTTATTCTCGTAATATTCCGATTTTTTTTCTCGTAAAGTTATGACTTTATTCTGGAAATCTCAGATTTCTTTCCCTCAATGTGGCCCTAATACTTCGTAGTACATTGTCTCTTTGGCCCTCACTGCATTAGACTTATATACTATATACTTAAACTATAAACTGTGTTACCTTCATCACAATGCTCAAATGTTTTGCGGCTCCAGACAGATTTTTTTTTTCTTTTTTGCCTAAAATAGCTCTTTTTTTAGTAAAGGTTGCTGACCCCTGAACTAGACAATGGAGCAAACTGATCTACAGGCTTTCAATGTGGATCATATCGGTTTAAAGGACCTGTGTAACGATTAGCAGGATCTACCTTATCTACCTTAGAATGAACCGTTTATATCTAGATTGGGAGTGAGTCCTCTTCATAGAGTCCGCAATGTTTCATGTTACAGTAGCCCAGAACGGACAAACCAAACTCGGTTAACCTTTTCTATTTGGGCCGGACTCTATAACATTACTCGGTGTCGTCGCCGCCGCTCTCTCTCTCTCTTGCTTCACTACTCACTTCCCACATACACACACACACCCTAAGCATTCTGCTCTTACAATAACTGGCTCTAGAGATGTCCATTCACGTTTTTGCGTCGGCCGCTGTAGGAATCCACGCTTGGCACACGGGGGAAGTTATCTGCCACATCATCACTACATACCACCAGACCCTACACAAGGTTCCTTTAACATTACAGAGGACATGAGAAAAGACAAAAGTTAAACAGTAATACATCACTTTAATGCCCTCTATTTAGCATTTACAGCCAATAAATTAGCACGTTAAATTGTCCATCACTATAGTGCAGCTGTAAACAGATTTATGGACGTTTTTAAGTGTTAACAATGCATTTGCCAACAATTATGACCTCTCTTATGAAGCGAGGGTTGCCAGTTAAACAAACCAAAAGGTCACTCCTCTTATATGAGAGTTGTCAGTGGGGAAATCACTAGACAAGGCAGGTTGAAGGGGGAATAGAGCCATGTTGTCATGTAATAACTCCTGGAATGCACTGAATGTCACAGACTAAAATCATTTGCCACTTGAATTCATTCAGTTATTCATTTTGTGTTTTAAAAGCTTCACTTTATAACACAAACACCATCATAACTCTGTTTTGTGGTGTGTGCCAGCTAAATCAAATATTTCCCATGCAAGGGTCCGTCTGTGTTGACAATAATGGAGTCTGCTCTCTTTGTGTATAAATTAATTATGCGGCGGCATCAGTATTCCCTCAGACTCGGGGTGTAACTGGCAGAGAAAGAAAGATTAGGCTCTTACATTCCCAGAGCTGTTCCTGGACCAGTGCCCCTCTGTAAATCTTTCTCTTCTGGTCCCACTGTACTTTCTACATCCCTTCCATTACATTAACTCTGTATTTGTTTATGTTCCCTGACAGCTTTGGTTGTAGTTTTACTTCCTTCCTTAGAAATATCACAAGCACTGCCAGGTGCTCGTTTCATTCCCAAAGTAATTTCTGTCATTGCCGAGAAGCTTGTCGGACAAAATCACAGTTGTGGGACAATAGAAAGGCCCCATCATCCTAGTTTACTGTCTACTGTGCCCATTTTCAGACTAAAGTTGCCTCTTGTTGGTTTTTGTTGCTCTCCAACGTGTCAATTTGGGCCCCCACGCGGCTCATAACGTGCCTCTACTCTCTCTTGCAATGATGTGAAATTGCTGACCTCAGGTTTTATTGGAAGACTTGTTGTTTGAGTGCATCAGTGTGTGTTTCAGAAGTCTCTTTTTGCTCTATATTATGTTTCTCACCAAAGGCTCAGCCTGTCTCTTGAGTTTTGTCCTTAAGGATATATACTGCACATTTGATGTTGTATTTCTCTGTGGTTCTGGTCTGTGTAGATTTTTCAAGAACATAGTATAGATAGAGAAAAATAGTAATGCTCTTGCGTCCTGCGGAAAATGACTCCTCTGGACAAATCTAAACAGGCCAATGGACAGATGATCTCTTTCCCTTTCATCCTGCAGCTATGCACATACAGTATTTGTAGCACTGAACTTGTTCAATGACCCGTCCCTTAAAATGGTTTCCTGCTGAACAAAATCATCAACCGCTGGACCATGACCAGCATCAATCCCCCTGTAGCAGGCTCACAGTGACTGAATCATCTGCAAACTTTACAATATGTCTGTCAGGATGGGAACTTCTATAGTCATCTATGTACAGTATGTATAGGGAAGGTGAAAGGACACAAGAAAAATGCTGCATGGTGCCGTTCACCCAAACTGAGATCTATTTACCAGAAAATCTAAAATCCATTTCCATTTTTTATTTACTTCCACTTATCTGGGGCCGAGTCGCGGGGGCAGCAGGGTATTCCAGACGTCCCTCTCATCAGCAACATTTTCCCGCTCATTCTGGAGGACCCCGAGGTGTTCCCAGGCAAGACGAGATATATGATCTCTCCAGCGTGTTCTGAGTGTTCCCCTCTCATGCTATATAAATAAACATGCCTTGCCTTGCCTTGCCTTACCCCGGAGTCTTTTACCAGTTGGACGTGCCCGGAAAAAACCTCTAAAGAGGAGATGTATTTATTTATTTCTCCCAAGAAGGATATTTGTTTCCACAGCCAGTACACAGAAACATACAGATATACACAGAGCAACATACAGACAGATTAGGTAACACACAAGTAGTTCACCAAGGCGTCCTGATCAGATGCCCGAACCACCTCAGCTGGCCCCTTTCACTGCAAAGGAGCAGCGGCTCTACTCTGAGCTCCTTCTGGATGTCTGAGCTCCTCACCCTATATCGCTACCAGCACATTTCCACCAGATCCGTTAACGGAGGACATCTCTGCACTTTCCATTTAATTTCACTATGGAAAGCAGGAGAAGCATTTGCCCAGTGGATGGTGGGAGTGTTGCGGCAAGTTGGAGGGGGTCTGTATTTGCATAAAGTTGAGAACTCTTAACTTTATGCAAATGAGCCCGTCCAGAGCCCGTCCGGCTCACGAAACTTGGACCAAGCTGTCAAACTAGGCGATCTAGTTCTAAAATGTCTTCAGAAGTAGATTTTCGTGGATTGTTTAGATGGAATAACAGAGAGTTTATGAGCCACCCTACGAAGGAAGCTCATTTCGGCCGCATGTATTCGCAATCTCATTCTTTTGGTTACTACACAAAGCTCATGACCATAGGTGAGGATTGGAACATAGATGGACTGGTAAATCGAGAGCTTTGCCATCTGGCTCAGGTCCTTCTTCACCACAACAGTCTGGTACAACGTCCACATAGCTGCAGACTCCGCACCGAACTGCCTGTTTTACCCTCAATCGTGAACAAGACCCCGACATACTTGAACCCAACTCAGAGGGGGGCAATCCACTGTTTTCCGGCAAAGAACCACGGCCTCAGACTTGGAGGTACTGACTCTCATCCTGACCGCTTCATACTTGGCTGCAAACCGACCGAGTGCATGCTGAAGGTCACGGTCTGATTCCGCCAACAGAAGCACATCATCTGCAAAGAAAAAATGCAGATTTTCTCTTTATCTCAGGATAATGCATGGTGGTCATACTGTAATTGTATTTTTAATATTATGTGTGAGCTTGCGCACTACCTTATTGTATTTTTCAAAACCATCATCCTTCGTAGTGTTTGAATGACGTCTGAGATGTGCTCTATACCTCACAGTAATATATGTGAAGGGAGCTAAGAGCATCAATGCACCAACCATCAAATAGGTGCTTCTCTTACTGTGATGTATTGGAGCTTTTCACTGAATCAGCATTGCATGTTCTGAGCAACACTGAGAGCTTTTCCTGCTTTTAGCTCATAAAGGCACTGCTCTATCCATATTGTTGCCATTATGGTCTCAGAGTCGACAATAACAGACCTCGAGTTTCATCTGCCTCCATTAGGAACAAAAGTGAGAGTATAACTGCATGCAGCAACATGGCTCTTCAGTCATTTTGCAGCTCTCTTTCTCTCTGGTGACTGGTGGTCTCTAAATGCTGAGCTACATCCATCCAGCCATCCATCTCTATTTTCAAAATTATAACCATACAAAACAAATGCAGTGTTTCCTATGCTGCAACCTTGACACTTTGATCGTCCTCTGTTTGTCGGTCTCCTTCTCTGCCACTGTTTGTCCATCTCTGTCTCCTCTGTTTGTCTCTTCCTGAAGCCTCATCAACCACTCTGAGTGGTGATCACACCGAGCCAGCCAAATATATTCATTTCCCTGCAATCCAAACACCTTCATCAACATAGCCAGCCCATCCACTTTTCCTCTCATTTTCTAGCTTATTTTCTTCCCACTGCTGCCTTGATAGCTTCATCAGCCTCTAACAAACAGATGGTGCTGCCAATGTATCTACTTCAGGACAGTGAATTTTCCCAGAGATGGAGCGATGAAAGCAGGAATAATAGTTTCTAGCGAGCTGACCTTCAGATATGATGAATGTTGCATTTAAAGGGACAAACAGGTGAGTTTGCCCATTTTATCCAATTAACTAGAGACCGTGCCGACCACTTCCCAAAGCATACATTTGTAGATTAATTGTTCATGTGCATTTGCATTAAAAACGTTTCTAATGACGTTAATGTCTGCAGAAGTCGGAGGAGACTGGGGTGGTGGATGGGTCACACAAACACAGGACTTTCACCCAGGAGACCAATGGTTGTGTCCTATGTAAAACCAAAAGTCAAGGTTCACTTATTTCACTTACTTAAATAACAAAATAAATGCTATAAACTTTTCTTTACTAAACTTAAACCTTTTTTGTATTTTTTGTTTTGTTTTGTTTCAGCTTACAACGTTAGCCATGTGTTTAAAACTGTGACCGTAATCCAGGAGAAAATGTGTTTCCCTCGAAATGTAATTGAGGATGTTGAATAGTTGTATGGGAATGTAATTTTGTAGGAGACTGGGATGTGCAGTTTACATTCAGTGGCCAATTCAGCACTCAAAAACAATGGGTCCTTGATTTTAAATGGATGTACAAAAGCAGACTTCTCATTTCTAGCCAGTGATCGTCAACTCAGCCATAATGATAACTGTCCCTACCAGATTTAATCAGCTCCAGTTAGCCAGCCAATTAGGCTAAGGATTGCTCCATGTGCTTGTTTAAAACACTTTTTCCATCTGACTTTGTAATATTTCCAGCTGACTTGTTTTAAAACGAGAAACATGTGGTTTGAAGCTGCATGTCCCAGGCTAAAAGATGGCATCCCCACCTGTTGATGATCTGTAGAAGACGGTAGTTATTACAGTGTAGAGCGAGTTAGTCCTAGTGTATGATATTTAGTTCTAACATAACCTGGTTGACTGCTTAGCTTAGATACTTGGACAAGCAAGAAAGAGGTTGGATTTATGCTTTATTGTTCATATTTTCAAACAGTACATTTAATTAATGTTAATTAATAATACAAAAAAAGAAAAATTCTTTGTGTTTGTATGCCCAAGAGGCAAAGCGAGGAAACAAGTGTTATAAAGTCTGAATGTGAGACAGAGACAGAGAAAACTGAGGGAATAAAAAGATGAATAAGATCACACAGCTACGCTTCAGTGCCTTCTTGCTCCAGTCTTCCAACAAGTGCCTTGTCTTTGTAATTGAAAAGACATGCTAGATATTTCAAGTCAAAGAGAATGGAGTGTTATCAGCTGGAGCTTCTTCTATCTATTACAGTGTTATTTAAAGTCAAATCATGCAGGACCTCATCAGACACCCATGGGGGCCATGCGCTGAGACATCAGCTATGTTTTCATCTAGCTATCAACGAAATGCTTCACCCAGTTCTTAAGTCAACTTTAGAAAAGTTGTAAACCATAAACTGAATGTAAATGTGAATTAAATTAACTGCATTTCTGGGGGAAAATGAAATTAAGATGGAAAACAGAATGTTTGTGCTGCTTTCGGGCTTTAATCAAGATAAGACAAATAAATGCATCTGTATTATACACAAAGGCTGTCTCACTCATTACAGAGACGTGGTTTGATATTTGAGAACTTGGTGTTTTTTTCACAGGAAAACCTTTCAGAACTAGCCTCTTTTGAACTGCTGTGCAGTCAAATTAAATCATGTTGTCTTTTTTGTTTTCACATTGTGGTTCAGAATCAACAATTCTCCATTGTCAAGGTCATGCGCTTGTGTGCAGTACAAAAAAAAACGCACTTCCGACACATGAAATCACACCAGCGGGTAGCAGGCAGCAATTACGTTTCCTTACAAAACATAGCTGGTAAAATAAATAGTAATGTATGAAGAAGAAGAAGACTCTCACACGTGCATGTGCGCACACTACACACTATGGAAGACGGGAGTCTAACATTACTGCCAAGCAGCTGAAATATAGAGTGATATTGTGGTTTTAGCTGACGTGTCGCCTCACTGTGTTGAGCGATGCTCATTCATGTCTATGTAGAGCGAGCACAGGTGCGAGCGCAAGCAACAGGACGCTGACTTTCATTGACTTAACGGCCACAGGTGTTGCTGTCAACAAGCAATTTCTGATTCTTACAAATAGTCTCTTTAATGTTGTGAATTTAAACAAAAACCCTTGCTTCGGTTCAGGCCGAGGGTCCTACGCTGAGGGGCGTGACAAAGCTTCGGTATTTGATGCCTTGGGAATGAGAATGGGTCGGTATTCTGTAGCGATCTCCCAGCGATTTAATATTGCTTAATATTGCAGAATAGTCAAATCGGTCAAACAGAAGTCCACTTTTACTCTCTACTGTAGTGTAGGGTTTTGGGCTCTGAAATCGTTAGATCACTTCCCATAATGCAGCCTGATAAGTGTCTTCTTTATGTACCCTATACCTGGTAAATCAGGCCTATAGTCTACACATACTCTGGTAAAAAAAAATCATGTCCTCACAAGCACGATTTTAAAAAACAATGTCTGTCCAGACAAAAACCTGAACACACAATTGAAGCACCGTCAAGGCCAGTGGGCAGGTTGGGCCACACACACACACACACACACACATACACACACACACACACACACACACACACACACACACACACACACACAGGCGATGGGATCTGTGTCGTGGGAGTATTGCATTGTATAATGGAGCAGTGACCTCTGTCGTGCATTCTGACACCTCTCTTCCTCAATGTAGTGGAAGGGTAATTGTACATTTACGTGTCAACATGTGAAGAGTCCTGCATGTCCGTGGTTCATGGATGTATTTATACCGACATTGCACAACATGTTGCCTCATTTGTGACGCCTCACAAAGGAGATAACCTCGCACACCCTGTCTACACGTCAACACTGGAAAAAAAGAGTTTCTGAAAATCTTCACCCTGGCCGGAGTTCTACAAAAGCTCTGTTCTCAGTGACCTAAAACGTTGTTTCGGTGTGGACGAAAGGCCAAAACACGTAGAAAAGGTTTACACAAATTCCCGTGTACGTCACATTGACGTCAGTCTAATATGAGATAACATTTATGACGTCTTTATGACATTATTAAGGTTATTTTCAGATTTTAAAAACTCTGTCCTGTTTCCACAGGCTGAGTGGTACTTCACATGACGAGTTGACTGACCTTCTACAGTAAAATAGATGGAGCTCATATAGGCCATTCAACGTTAATTAATTAGTAAACTCAGATTCATCTTTTCACTTATGAATGGCACTTTGTATGTACATTCACTTCAGTAACAGATCATGAAGGTGCAGAGCTGGTTGGTGAATGGAAGAACATTAAACCTTCTAATCGTTACCACCTGTGGTTGCGGGGGAGGAGCAGAACCCGCTGTGAATAAAAAAAGGTCAAATAGGCTCTTTTCTCCCCGCAGTGAGTCTGCTGTCTAATGCATTATATATATATAATACATGGGTGCCCCTTCTGCTGCTCAGGAAGTTTTTTCCCCATTGTCACACTTTCAACTTCCCAACTTCATTTTAAAAAGCCAAAGTGATGTTGATTCACATTGCAGGTGTGTGTGTGTGTGTTTGCACCGCAGCTGTCAACGGTTTTGACAAAACAACTGGGACATTCAGGGCAACAGAGCTTTTAAATGACAGGCGGTTGTGAACCACATGATGTGAGCCCTCGGTGGGCGGATGAAACTGACAGCGATGAGCTCACAGGCTCAGAGAGAAACAGATTAGAAGACATTTTTAGAAAGTCAAATAAATATGAGGTTCTGCTATGAATCCTGCGGCTACAGTCAAGCAGTTTGAATCAATCAAAACTGGTGCATTTGAATCAGAAAATAGATGTATTAAGGGAATTAGTTTGTTTATAATAATACTAATGGCAGCACGAAAGGATGGCCAATCAATTCCTCAGACATTAGTTCACTTTGGTCAAATTTCACGTTTCTTCTTGGTTCTTTTTTTTCCTCCAAATGCCGACTTTACATATTTCCTTAAGTCCTCTGTCTCCTCCTGATTTCGGCCGTGAATGACTCTCACGGTATCTGCCGTTGTGCAGCTTCTTTTGCATTTAACAGCTTCAGATCCTCGTCTGCATGAAACCACATTAAGCAGAGAGATGAACCACTCAGGCGCAGAGAGATATGGTCAAAATGAATTCATAAATGAGGGATTTCTGCACCCCATTCCATCTCTTTCTTTTTTTTTTCTCTTTGCCTTTTCCCCTTGTGATTTTTCTGCATGAAAGCTGAGCAAAGCGATCGTTTCCATATTGATTGGCAGAGAAAGATATACAGTTTGCTGCTTTACTTATTCCAGAGACTTTCATGTGCGAGTGGAGAATAGGCCGAAATTATGCTTTATGCATTTCATTATGCAGTCATAAGAATCCTTACAGCTTCAAGAGATAGCATCAGTGGAAGCACTTTCACAAGTATTGATGATATTCTGTATTTACCTCTGATGATGTGAATGCATATGTGTGTACCTAATGGTTTATGTATGGATGTGTCTCCTACATACATTTGTGTGTGCATATTAAAGTGAGCTTCAATGCTTCCAACTGTGCTGTGACATTTGAGGGAAAGCTGTGCTTCAATGTTAAAATATATATATATATATATATATTTTCTCAATTTATTTTCTTGCTTCTAGTACCAGTCCTTATGATCTACAGTATGTAATGAAGAGCAAACATAAAATGGTAAATTTGAATATCTGAAACAGAAACGCGTTGATCTATAGTTACTGATTTTGACCATAACAATATGAACTACAGTTATAAAATGAAGACTAAAATACATTATCTTAAAGGGCCACTGTGTTGCATTTTGGGGAATATATTAGCAGAAATGGAATATAATATTCATAACTATTCTTTCTTTAGTGTATAATCACCTGAAACTAAGAATCGTTTTGTTTTCGTTAGCTTAGAATGAGGGAGCAGGTCCTCTTCACAGAGTCCGCCGTGTTTCTACAGTAGCCCGGAATGGGCAAACCAAACACTGTCTCTAGAGAGAGACTTTTTGACGTTACCTGAAGGCCACCGTAGTTCTCCGACACGATTGTGACACTGTTGTAATCGCGTTCCACCGTCTGACTTCCGTTGCTCCTAAAGTAGTGCTATTATGATAAGGATGGCGAACAGTGTAGCCACGGTTTTCCACTTGGCGGCTCACGTTACCGTAGTTTTTGTAAAGGGAGGAGTGAGTGGAGGGGAACTCAGCTGGTTGCAATCTGCAACCACATGTCGCCAAATCCTCAACACTGTACCTCTAAAGAAAGAGAAGCTGGAAAAGACAAACACGGCCTGCGATCAGGACAGACCGTAACGCTCATTACAAAAACAGAGAAGCAATTTAATGAATGAAGGAGAAATGGAGAAACAACTTTGTTATTCTCTCATGTTTACCACAACAATATGTAAAGTTAAAAGCCATTCTGTTCATTGTGCATTTAAAGGGAAACGAGATTGGATTAACATTTTGTCTCATGATGAGGAGCAGCGTCTGGATTGCTTTCTAGTCCTAGAAATTATTTCTCCTCGTGGTTATAGTATATTGCATGTTGTGTTTACTTCTATTAATGCAGCTTCTAATGAGCTTACATCACTGCAGCTGTAAATGCACTTAAATCCAGAACAGTGTTACAAATGATGGACTACTCATGTTACTGTGTACTTCCCTCACACACACACACACACGCACACGCTCTCCCCATTCATTACACATTAGATAAGAAACTCGCTGCTGCATCAATAGACGTGGCTCAGGCCAGTCAGCAATCAACTTATTGATAACACAGTAGATTATTGGACCTGATTAATGAGCTGCCCTTACACAGTGTGTCTTCAGTCCTAACTCACCACATACATTACATTAGATGAGTGATGTCAGTTTGGCCTCTAGCTGAGCTCTATTGACAGTCAGGACTATGGAGCTTTCACTGTCCAACCCGCACTGTATCAATACATCTGACCGAGAGCGGGCAGAAATCAAGTAATTGATAATACATTAGACCGCTGGATGATTCAGCTTCGGCCCCATCCATTACACAAAGCAGTCAATGTGACAAGACTGGAGCAGGCTAGATTCATGAGTGGATTGATTATAAATAAGAGCCGACGCCTTGGAGGAAGTAGTCATGTCAGCCTCCAGGAGGATGTGGAGACGACTCAGCTTTGAGGTCTTTTACCTGATGAACTATCAGGAGGTCTGTCAACACGACTTTTAAAACGTTCCAAGGTCACACAAAAATGACATGATTATAAATGTTATATCCTTCCAAACAACAGTCAACTTTATCAATGAAAAGCATGAATGTCAGGTGCAGTTCTTCAAATCAAAAGGTGCTGAAACACCCCCATTACCTACCCCTACTCCGGGTAGGGAATGAGTCCTTACCCCAAGTGAAGGAGTTCAAGTACCTCGGGGTCTTGTTCGCGAGTGAGGGGACAATGGAACGTGAGATTGGACGGAGAATCGGAGCAGCAGGGGCGGTATTGCATTTGCTTTACCGCACTATTGTGACGAAAAGAGAGCTGAGCCGAGAGGCAAAGCTCTCGATATATCGGTCAATCTTCATTCTTACTCTCACCTATGGTCATGAGGGCTGGGTCAGGACCGAAAGAACTAGATCCACAGGTACAAGCGGCCGAAATGGGTTTCCTCAGGAGGGTGGCTGGCGTCTCCCTTAGAGATAGGGTGAGAAGCTCAGTCATCCATGAGGGACTCGGAGTAGAGCCGCTGCTCCTTTGCGTTGAAAGGAGCCAGCTGAGGAGGTTCGGTCATCTAGTAAGGATGCCCCCTGGGCGCCTCCCTAGGGAGGTGTTCCAGGCACGACCAGCTGGGAGGAGACCACGGGGAAGACCCAGGACTAGGTGGAGAGATTATATCTCCACACTGGCCTGGGAACGCCTCGGGATCCCCCAGTCAGAGCTGGTTAATGTGGCCGGGAAAAGGGAAGTTTGGGGTCTGAAGGGTATGAAATTCTTTAACTGATTTGAAAATGTAAAAATCACCAAAAGAGGAGTTTGCACTGGATAGAAATGAAATGCTCCTTTTAACTGCTAAACCACCTTCATATGTGCCAGAGAGCATTAACCCTTTATAGATGTTTTAATAGTTGGGAAACTATTTACCTTTTCTTTTTGTCTGTGAAAAAGGAGTTGGGATTCAACATTCAATTCAATGAACCCTTTTCTCAATTTCCTGGAGCCTCCGATGGTTGCCTGGCAACTGCTCCAAGCCAAGAAATGGTCCGGCAAACAACTCCTGGTAAAACAGCTTGTCATTACACTTATTGTAAATATTAAAGAAACAAAATATGACACGTTAATTAGTGAGCTTTTGAGGTGCTTCTTAGGCGGAATTTGTTATTAAGTCATTTTAATCTAATAAACTGAGGCTGTATTTTCCTGGTCTCTAAATGATACCGTGGGCCAGAATATATGTGTCCCCCTTTTCTAAGGATTTCTAACAAACTGCAGGACTGCCAAAGGACGTGCAGTCTAACCGAGACAACAAGAGCAGTGCATCACTTTGAACAATGTGGAGCTGCTCGAAATGACAGAGAGGGGGCAACCACAGAAGGCACTCGACTTCCAACAGCTGTACCCTCTTCAACGAAATGCAAAGAGAAACCTTTGATGGAGGGGCGAGAGTGACAGAGCTGCAGAGAAATGTGAAGGCAGATTTTCAACTGACTGTGCGTGAAATCAGGATTCTGTGGTCAAAGTGTACGACTGTCTCCCTGCGTGCTTTCTCATAGCTTACATCTTGATTACAGTTGGATTTGTTTTGTGCTCCCTACTCGCAAAATCTGTGTTCATACCTCAGTCTAATATATTGTTTTCTAATTCCTTTTTGTCTGTGTTCTTGTGTCTATCTTCTCCCATGGGTGTCTGCGCCAGTTTTCTGTGATTTGTATGTGCACTAATTCTTGTGTTAGGCCTGTACAACCTGTGTTTTTGTTCTCCATGTACGTTTTATACTGCATGTGTGTGTTTGTCACACAGTGTGTAATCTGGCTAGGGCCTGCAGGAGTACAGGTGCTGATCTGCACCGTCTCTGTGTACATGCGTGTGTTTTTCCCGGTATGTGTTGGTGTGTAACCTGGCCGGGCTCTGTGCTGTGATAAAGGGCCAGCTGCCACCTCAGCTCTCTGCCATATGGAGCCAGACCAAGGCTGCTCCTGGACAGAGAGATTAGAGAATAAATGACTGATAACCGCGAGCCAGAGAGGCTCCGAGAGCACAGAGAGAAGGGGAATCACAACCTACAGCCACTAAAGACAGAAATAAGTAAAAGTGGAGAGGTAATTGACAGGCAACGATTGGGTCTGCGTTGCATCAGCAAAACTGCATTGTGAGTATATAATTATGCATTGATGTGGAGGCTGGATTTATGCAAATGTTTATTTGACGCATTTAAGACTGCAGCATGGCAAAGCAACATTGTCTAATTAATTTAGATATAGCATAATACACTGGGTGGAAGAACAAATAAAAGATTTAGACCACATCGCTACGTAAATGGGTTCATTCTATGTGTTTATGGATCTCTGAATGCAGAGATCGTGCAAATAAACAGTTTGAAGCTGTTTAAAAAATGGCATTTGTGAAGACAATGGCAACCATGCAACTACAATCATCTATAGTAAAGCAAAAGAAACCTTTGATGTTACAAAGAGTGACTGATGCAATAGCTAATGTTCACTAGCTTAGGTAACAGTTTCCATGTGCTGACAAACTTTCACTGCACAGCCTGCTAACTCTGCTGGTAGATTGTCAATATGTTCAGGCTATTGACACCATTAAGGTCAAATACAAACCTGTTTTACACAAGTTAAAGACATATTGGAATTACCTTGACTTGAAGAACACTGCATCTTTCTGTGACAACTCCTACTAATGTTATGGATGTAGAACTGCAGTAACTAATGTTTGCCATTTAGTCAATTCAGCATCTGTATATTATCCATACATGCAGTATATTCAATGGCTTGACTTTAGGTAGCATGTCCTGTATGACACCAACATATCCTCACTTCAGCTCATATGATATTGTGACGGAGTAGCCGTCACTGACTGGGCAGCGCGCACACATCACCTCAGGCCACACACACCAACATTTCTCCGCTGCGCCGCAGGCACACACGCACACACACACGCACGCACACACACACAAACACACGCCAAACATTTCTCCGTTCCCTTCCTGATTCACTCCGTAGTTAAAACACACCGCGACATATCCCTCTCCCCTAAACTGTTTGTCAGCAGTGCGACCAAAGGTGCGCACTTGATTGTTCTGCTGTTTCCTTTACGCATATATTCACACAAACATTATTCTCACTCACCAGTAGCTGAAACGCTGCCTGTCCATCCTGTCCATCCTGTCATGTCCCCTTCATGGGTTTGACAAGCGAAACAGGGCCGTAACAAATCCCCCCGTTAAAAAGGGTGCCCTTGCGCTTTTTTTGAGATCATGTGATCAGTATAAATATGTTTATTATTTTTAATTATGATTTGGTTGCAAATTAACTTGTTTTGGTTGGGGGGGATGTTTAGACACAGGTATATAATTTATATATAAAATATGCTTCGGTTAAAGGGGCTATAAATATCTTCTATGATGAAGAATGTGGTTAATTGTAGTTTTCTGTGTAAGTAATACGCCCAGGGGAGGGGCTATTGGGTTAAAAGGGGGTCATCTTGGCCAGCTGAATTCAGTCTGATCTTGAAGTGTTGACAGAGAAGGTAACACTCAGGAAGGTAACATATAGAGTGTATTTTTTGATTGTTTTTGCCTGTTCTGAAAAAGAAGCATGGAGTTATTGAAGAACTCAATTTTCAGTGTTATTTGATTTTTGCACATAGTTTATTTTCTATTTTTCACTTTTTGTAAATATTAAGCACTGATTGCACTTTGGGAGGCCGGCTTAATAAAAGGGATTAATATAACATCGTTCGACTACGCCAGTGTTTTTATGTTGTATGGAGTTTTGAAATAGAACCCCGCGACAGATATCTTACGAAAAGTAATTTTTTTGTGCATTCTCCTACGAATGTCCAGCAACAGGAGCAAACAATACGCCTGCACAGAACCTGTTTAGGAAACAACACTACTTGGTTAGGTTTAGGCAACAAAACTACTTCGTTAGGTTAAGGATAATGTTGTGGTTTGGGTCAAAACAAGTGCGTTTGAACTACTTGGTTAGGTTTAGGCAACAAAACTACTTGGTTAGGTTGAGGAAAAGATCATGGTTTGGGTCAAAATAAGTGCATTTGAACTACTTGGTTAGGTTTAGGCAACAAAACTACTTGGTTAGGTTCAGGATGATGTTGTGGTTTGGGTCAAAACAAGAGTGTTTGAACTACTTGGTTAGGTTTAGGCAACAAAACTACTTGGTTAGGTTAAGGAAAATGTTGCGGTTTGGGTCAAAATAAATGCATTTGAATTACTTTGTTAGGTTTAGGCAACAAAACTACTTGGTTAGGTTCAGGAAAACGTTGTGGTTTGGGTCAGAACAAGTGTGTTTGAACTACTTGGTTAGGTTTAGGCAACAAAACTACTTGGTTAAGTTCAGGAAAAGATTGTGGTTTGGGTCAAAACAAGTGCGTTTGAACTACTTGTTTAGGTTTAGGCAACAAAACTACTTGGTTAGGTTCAGGATGATGTTGTGGTTTGGGTCAAAACAAGAGTGTTTGAACTACTTGGTTAGGTTTAGGCAACAAAACTACTTGGTTAGGTTAAGGAAAATGTTGCGGTTTGGGTCAAAATAAATGCATTTGAATTACTTTGTTAGGTTTAGGCAACAAAACTACTTGGTTAGGTTCAGGAAAACGTTGTGGTTTGGGTCAGAACAAGTGTGTTTGAACTACTTGGTTAGGTTTAGGCAACAAAACTACTTGGTTAAGTTCAGGAAAAGATTGTGGTTTGGGTCAAAACAAGTGCGTTTGAACTACTTGTTTAGGTTTAGGCAACAAAACTACTTGGTTAGGTTCAGGATGATGTTGTGGTTTGGGTCAAAACAAGAGTGTTTGAACTACTTGGTTAGGTTTAGGCAACAAAACTACTTGGTTAGGTTAAGGAAAATGTTGCGGTTTGGGTCAAAATAAATGCATTTGAATTACTTTGTTAGGTTTAGGCAACAAAACTACTTGGTTAGGTTCAGGAAAACGTTGTGGTTTGGGTCAGAACAAGTGTGTTTGAACTACTTGGTTAGGTTTAGGCAACAAAACTACTTGGTTAAGTTCAGGAAAAGATTGTGGTTTGGGTCAAAACAAGTGCGTTTGAACTACTTGTTTAGGTTTAGGCAACAAAACTACTTGGTTAGGTTCAGGATGATGTTGTGGTTTGGGTCAAAACAAGAGTGTTTGAACTACTTGGTTAGGTTTAGGCAACAAAACTACTTGGTTAGGTTAAGGAAAATGTTGCGGTTTGGGTCAAAATAAATGCATTTGAATTACTTTGTTAGGTTTAGGCAACAAAACTACTTGGTTAGGTTGAGGAAAAGATCATGGTTTGGGTCAAAATAAGTGCATTTGAACTACTTGGTTAGGTTTAGGCAACAAAACTACTTGGTTAGGTTCAGGATGATGTTGTGGTTTGGGTCAAAACAAGAGTGTTTGAACTACTTGGTTAGGTTTAGGCAACAAAACTACTTGGTTAGGTTAAGGAAAATGTTGCGGTTTGGGTCAAAATAAATGCATTTGAATTACTTTGTTAGGTTTAGGCAACAAAACTACTTGGTTAGGTTCAGGAAAACGTTGTGGTTTGGGTCAGAACAAGTGTGTTTGAACTACTTGGTTAGGTTTAGGCAACAAAACTACTTGGTTAAGTTCAGGAAAAGATTGTGGTTTGGGTCAAAACAAGTGCGTTTGAACTACTTGTTTAGGTTTAGGCAACAAAACTACTTGGTTAGGTTCAGGATGATGTTGTGGTTTGGGTCAAAACAAGAGTGTTTGAACTACTTGGTTAGGTTTAGGCAACAAAACTACTTGGTTAGGTTCAGGATAATGTTGTGGTTTGGATCAAAACAAGTGTGTTTGAACTACTTGTTTAGGTTTAGGCAACAAAACTATTTGGTTAGGTCCAGGAAAAGATTGTGGTTTGGGTTAAAATAAGCATGTTTGTTACGTAAGTTAGGTAAGCCGTACATTACCTAACAAAACACAGGACACAAACACCAGTCTCCTGCGTGAAAGTACTGTGTTTTTTGACCCATCCATCCACCACGAGCTCCACCCTGTGTGGACTCTGCCGGTAGCCCTGCACATCTTGGCTCACGATTACATGGGTTATATACAAATAATAGTGCATTACTTTTTCATAGGTGTAAGTACGAATAGTGAATGAGAACAGCCTGACAGGTCAAACAAACCCAGCAGGTATGTCCACAGTCCAGAATCAGGTCATACTACATACAGTATCACAGTTCTTGATCAGAAGGAGCTCAAACATTCAGTCACTCGGGCATTTATTAGCTTTGTTGCAAGAATAATGTTGAAAATTCAAACTGGAGGGCAGGAAATTCATTCTGAACTGTCTTCTTTGCTGAGCGACTGGAATTGGAGCTCCTATATGAGCACTGTTATATACTGTTTGCAAAATATTTATAGTGATATGCAACATTGAATGGAGTGCCAATTAGCTGCACTCCAAAAGAAGAACTTTGTCAGTGCAATGTAAGTTTTATGTGACGAGTTCAATTTGTAGGGAGCATAAGTGGAGTAGCGATACGTAGCGCTAAAATAGTTGCCTTCCATCCATCCCATCCCCTTCATATTTATTAACATTCTCCTCATAGCTAATTGTATTAATGTCTGAGTGACCACTAGACGACAAGAAGATCATTTGATTATTTATTCTTCTGTGTTTGATAAGGAAGAAGATGCTGCAAATGGCAATACCCATTCTATTTCTATGGATGTATACTCACACTCACATTATGGGACCACAAAGTCATAGAATTACAAATTGTACAAGCATCAGCTTTAAATAGTTGTGCATTCAGTTCAATTATAGATTTGTTTTAAATGTTTTTAGCTTCTGCTTTCTGAACTGTAGTCTGTGGTGTAGCTTCCTCTTTCATGCTTTCC
Organism: Sebastiscus tertius; assembly: GCA_916701665.1. Taxonomy (NCBI): domain Eukaryota; kingdom Metazoa; phylum Chordata; class Actinopteri; order Perciformes; family Sebastidae; genus Sebastiscus; species Sebastiscus tertius. The sequence continues at coordinate 26,629 of CAKAOH010039694.1, forward strand.
CTCCTGCAACAGATATAAACTAGTATAGATGGGTCATTAGTGCCCTGTTAATGGGAACATGATGATGCCTGTTGCTATGGATACAGTTCACTGCTATAACCACACAACCCCGTGCAGGTCCCTGCGGTATAGCTTTACATTGGCTGATGATGAGCAGCCAGCCACAGTGATATTATAGAGCCAGGAGGTTCAGGGCTATGGATAACATACAGAAAGGTTTGTCACAAACGTCCCTGGGTTTATTATTTTTATTTTGTTGTTGATATAGAAAGAGAGAATCACTGTGAACGGCAATTTCTATTTCATATATGAATAATTTACCTTGTATTAGTTTTCCAGGGCACTTTTTCATTGAAGGTTTCAGCCCATTTTAATGAGATTCAACATCCTATATTTATAAAAAGCCTACATAATGACGCACTGTCCTCCAACCCATACGGCCACATAAGTTGTCTGTCCCTAACCTGTAATATGACCCACACTGTAAAAAGATTTTTTTTTTTACAGTTTTTTTCAATAGATTTTACATTTTTTTGTCTGTATTTCAAAATGACAGAAATGTTTTTTTAAAAAATACATGTTTCATTTGTGATTTATATGTAAATGGTCTTAGATTTACAGTATTTTTTGTAATCACAATTGTAATTATCTGTATTTAAGCTTTTCTTGATCATTTTTAAAGATAATTATTCTGTTTTTTAGATGTTAATGACTCTATTTTAACAATTAATTTATGTTAGAAGAAAAGGAATTCTAAAAATAATTCTTGTAAAAATACAGATTTTATTTGCAAATCTTCTGAGAGTTAATGTAAATGTGGGATTTTGCAACATAAAATTATTTGTTTTATTTGTGATTTATATGTAAATGGTTTTAGATTTATGCTGTATGACTATTCTAACAATAAATATATGTTAAAAGTAAAATATTTCTTGTAAAATTACAGTAATAAAGGCTAATTATATAAAGAGAATTACTGGGTTTTGACAGTATTTTTCAGTTTTTAACAGAAAATTTCCGTTATTTTACACTTTTTTTTTTACAGTGCAAACTAGCGCTCCTACCAGTGGCTGGACATCAATACATCCTCATACCTAAACCCACCGGTGGCTGGAGATCAACACGTCCTCCTACCTAAACCCACTTTAAACTTATGGCGTTGTGAAACAATCGCAATTTGGTTTAGGTTCAGGCAACAATACTACTTAAGTGACGTACATAAGTTAACCCACGTTACGTGCGTGACGTAACTTAAGTATGTTACATACACATGTAAGTTGAAATAACTCAACGGTTGGTTTTACACGGGAGACGAGGAGTGGTTTCCTGTGTTTGTTTGACCCATCCCCCGCCTTTCCTCCTCTCTACGCGGACTTCGTCGCTCTATATACTACCTGACTTCCTCCTTTAAATATTGCCGTAATACAAAGCTTGTACAAACAACCTATGGGGTCGTTTTTGGGGTGAGGACAGTCTCAATTGTGTTGAAGTAAATGGAGTTTTCCAACATATTGTGTATATGTGTTACAGAAAAGCCTGTATTATTATTTTAGTAATACGTTTTTTATCTTGACACTTGAGTTTGAAGTTTTCCCTAGTATTGAACTCACTAAAAGGAAATAAACGTAGAACCAAGCTCTGTCTTAGCAACAGAGTTTCAGTGATTTAAAAAAGTCTAGACAGTAAAATTAAACAAGTATACTGTGAGAGAAAAGTAATCTTTTCCAGCTCAGTAGTGTCCGAATGAACTTTATGGCATCTTAAAGAAGGCCAGCCTTGACTTTCCCGATCACCACTGAGGGTAACATGAAAGTTCAGCTGCAGTTTTGCAGGCTTGTAGTAAAAACGTTGGACTTTGGCAGGGCAAAGGCTACATCTGTCCAATAATTTATTGTTCATTACATTTTTTTTTCGGAGCCAGGGTACTGGCCTGTAAATGTTACAAGCCGGTGGGTTCTGTTTTTCAAGTTTTATGTTTACGTTGGCCTTCAAGCTACAGATTCGCTGGCAGCCCAAAAGTACTTGGCCGAGCTGAGGCGGTTTACAGCCAAGCAAAAGATGTGTTTGTCTTGGGCAAAAACATCATTCTTGTTTTATTGTTTCATTTTGCAATATAGTAGGGGCAGCACATTACGCCAGAAAGCATTACTTTAATTGGACCATCATAGAGAGATGTATGAGTGGGCGTGTGTGTGTCTGTTGGTCATTGCTGTAATGGAATGGACACATCTTTCCAGAGTCACCAGATTGCAGTTGATGCTGTATTCTGGCGGATGTTAGCTACCATGTAAAGAGGTTCATTTAACTGATGGACACAAAGCAAAGTACAGCTGAGCATTCAGTTTCCTCATTTACTCCTGTGCTTCACCTGTGATTAGTGGATCCACAATAACCTGCATGTATGTTTTTCAACTGAAACTCTACTTTTTGAGAGTTTGTACTGTCAATTTTCACAATTTGCCCAATCATAATGGTAAAATCAGTTCCTTTTAATGTGATAATGTGGCTGTTCAGAGCCAAGTCTCATCGGTCTTGCAGTAGGTTTCAAATGGCTTATACCTGTTTTATACATTTTTGCATGTCTAACAATAAAAAAAAGCATATTTTTGAACCTTTGAATAACAAAAAAGACAACATAGTGCATGCCATGCTTCAATAAAGGCTACCAGTTGACCACCAGAATCTAAGCACTGGCGGAGTACACAGTATGTCAACATACCAATGTGATGTCTTTATATTTGGATATTTTAAAGATTTTTTTCTGAGCATTTTTACCTCAATTTGGCTGTGGCAGAAAGACACAGGCAGGAAATATGGGGGTAGGAAGAGAGGGCGTATGGCATGCAATAAAGGTCTCCTTATAGATGTTGCAGTTCAGGCTGTTCTCACCATTCATAGCTATACCTATGAAAAGTAATGCACTGTAATT
>CAKAOH010039696.1:13827-25296 GCA_916701665.1 Sebastiscus tertius
TCATAAGTAATAAAACACACCCTTACTTAATTGAAAAACTCTAAAATGTTGTTGCTACAGCTTTACTTGTTGTGGTGTGACCATTATAGTAGCTGATGTTAGCTGATGCTGGCGAACTTCACAAAAGTCACAAAGTAAACACACTGTTACCTCACCAGGAGACATGTTTGTTTCCTGCTAGTGGTCCCATTACACTCACCCTCAATCAGGTCATCTTTATCAGGATGTCTTTAAAGCAACTGACACAAAATCCAATGTTTTTTTAGACGTCTAGTTTAGTATGTACGTCTATAGTCATTGTTTCTGTATTGTAACAGTATTTAAAAGACTACATTTTATGAGAAACAGAAACATTACTGTCACTGAAATACAATTTAAGCAATGGTCATATGTATATAATTCATAAACAAGACCCCCTTGTAACCGTAACACAGATTAAACATATGCTTACTAACCTTTGTACTCTCAGATGCCATTAGAACTATTTGTATTGTAAAACTTTTAAAACTTCAGACCTGTTTGATAGTGATAAACAGAAACACAATTCAATTTGAATCATGTTGAGATAAGATGAGATATTCCTTTATTAGTTGCACAGCGGGGACATTTTAATATCACTTATATGCTTTTAAACAGAAGGTGATTTTATTCAAATTGCATTTGGACTCAGCTTGACAGCATTTATAGCCTCCATTTGAACTGTAACTGATTTTAAAAGCTTTCAGAGAATGAACAGTAGCAAGACTGGCATAGTCCTAATAAATCCAGACATTTAAAGTCCAAAGCTGACTTTCAGTAATTCTTTCAACTTCAATTATTAGTCCAATTTTAATGTAGAAATGTAGCTGTCTTTTGACATTTTATGTATGTATATATGTTCTTCCCCTTTTTATGATTTGCTGTTTTAAATATTTAGTCCACCCTATGTATATCACTGAGGGTAAATGTTAGAAACAGCTCTCAGTATAATGCAGTATAATTCAACACCAGCACAAAACACAGCCTCCAAAATGACGATACAGTTGAATCAACACCTTCCAGAGGATTTATTGCAGGACTGTTGTGTCACACTACATTGGTTTCAGTGTACCTAACATACAAAACAGGGAACTGAGTGTATGGTGTTGAAGTGCACGGTTAATGGGATCCCTTTCCTCCCCTGCTGCCAGACGGTGACAGAGAAACACAAGCTGAACGTGCCAGAGACCATGACTGAAGTGCTGGATGTGTCGGATGAAGAGGGTGAGTCAGCCTGTCAACATTAGCCTGCAGTAGACCCCCTCCGAATGGAACGAGATCTCTCCCTGGTATTCGAACCATGTGGACGAGTTAGATGAAGTACATCGACAAAGCTCTGTTTGTGTGTTTGACTCGGTAGTTGAGCCCAAATGAGCTTACTGGTTAGTGCCATTGATTCTGGTCATCCATTACTGCTAGTGGGAAACGTTTACACATCACAATAAAATATGCCTCACCCTGCTTTAAAACTGCACTAATCAATCATTTTAGATTAACAATGACTATGTGAAATATGCACAAAGTGACAAATAGAGAACCAGACTCTGCAGTTTGGTTTAATGCCCTGCACATGTCCTACTACTACTACCCAGCTCTGTTGACAGCAGCAGCAGGCAGCTGTTGACAGCCATAAAGCTCTGATAAACCCGCCGTACACTACTTGCCAGCACCAAACAGAGACATTTAAGTTAGTAGCTGTAGGAGAATGTGGAACATGTAGCAGCTAAAGAGCCAGACATTTCCCCCCAGTAGTTGATGGAAGCATTAAAAGTAGAGTGAATATTGGATTCCTCAGGTGGCCATGAGCACAACTCCGAATATGTTACTCCATGTCTGATAGAAGTGTCGATGGGAAAGTGTACTTTAATGCCAACATGTTAGTCATTGTAACTTTAGAAGGCGTTAATGTGTCAGATATTGTGTTCACAGCTGCATAAGGAGATTTCTAACCTAACTAGTACTGTATCTTTCATTAGCTCATAATGCAGACTGAGTAACAACACTGCAAAAACAGCCCTTCTATACTAGAAATAAGCCAAATATTCTTAGATTTCGACAAATTTTCTTGTTTTGAGCAAAAAAAAATCTGCCAATGGGGTAAGCAAAATTTTGCTTGGCTAGAATTCTTAAAACTAGACTATAAATCTAGACACTTTAAGACTGTAATGTGTCTTAAAACTACAAAAATAGGCCAAAATTGTGTTTATTACAAGCAAAGAAACTGTTATGTAAGAAATGTTTACTTCAAATGAGTGTTGTGCTTTCTTAATTAAGCTGACTTTAAGATTTTTTTTTTACTTCATTTAAGAATTTACACCTTAATTAAGATTTTAATATCTTATTAAGAAAAAGTTAGATATATTTTCTTAAAATGAGATTACTTTTCTAATGCAAAACTTTCTTTTTAGGCAAAAAATAAGAAAGATGTCATAGAAACAAGGCTTTTTTTTTTACTTTCTTAAGAATCCTTTTTTGCAGTGAAGACATTTTAATACTGTTATACATTATTTTCCACCCTGAAACCCTTAATTTCATGTCATTTTTTAGCGGGAAAATTGTCAATACTGAATATCTGCTATTGGTATCAGACTTAAAAAAATCTACGTTACATTCAGCCCCAATTCTATTTAAAGCCCATATTGTGTTGCACACGTCTGTCTCCCTTTTGAGAAGAGTTCAGAGTTCTTTTGTGCCGCTAGCAGATTTTAGGGAGTAGAGAGTGACTGTGCTGTCAACCCACAGCATTGAAACCCATTGATGATGATGATGATGTAATGTCAGACGACCCCATGGATGAGGAAGGTACTCAGCACGGTGCTTTGTGTGTGTGTGAGGAGTGGGCTAGTGTGTTAAGCATGGAGAATGAGCCTGTACCAACTGCTACTATACTAACTATAGGATGATATTTAGATGCTGGAGAAAATAGTTGAAGAAGAAGAAGCTCACTGGATGATATTTTTTTATTTTAAAATGTGCTTTATCTCCTCCTTACACTCTTCTCCTCTCCAGGTAGCCAGTATACTAATGGCACCAGGACATCTCTGTCTAACTACAGTATGTCTTTCACTTGTTATGCTGGCCAAGCATAATGCTTTCTGTTCAGACCTGGGCCAAAGTCAACTAGAGCTGCTGCATTTAGCACAATATCACATGGCTGAAGCGTCACACACACTGCACTCTCAGGCCCCACCATCTGCTGCTCTGCTGCTTATGCAATGTACAAACACAATTAGCAGTAGTTTTTTGTCACAGTGTCTACATACTTGTCATAGTGGGAAAAGCACAGGTTGCTAATGACTTTAACAATCGCTCTGTTCTATTCAAGTGTCACAGTAAGTCATGACACTGTGAGCGTAGATATATAGATGTCGCATTGGCATTTGGATCGTACGTCCAACGTCGCCGCCATATTGGGAAGGTCAGGACTTGCCTGTAAACACATAGGCCTACAAGTGAATGGGGGAGCTGCAGTTTTTCTGGATAAAAGGCACTATAACGTTTAGTTAGTTTACATTTCTCAAACGATTTCAATGAGTCGTTTTTATATTCAAGCGTTTCTAATCTAATTTAAATGTCTTTTCTTTTAACACACACATGCCTGAGAGTGGAAGTGTTAATGTGCTATAGGCCAATACATAGTCCTCTGAATATGCTGCAGAACATTTTGGCCCAGGTGAACCTGCATCAGCCAGTAGTGATGCTTCCCTCTGCTGGACAGAAACAGTTAGTGGAACAGCAGTAGAGCTTTATAACACGTGTGGCCATGGCATTCATCACTGTTGTTAAATAACTGCACAGACTAGAATCTAAATGTGTGAATAGAATATAGTAATGCAGTAGAGCATTATCTCAGTTTGCATACTAATTGGTAAGTATGCAAACGTATATGTAGCATAGCCGCTAAACTGCTAGGCCGATCCCAGCTGACCATTTGGGTGAAGGCGTGGTACACCCTGGACAGACTATCACAGTGCTGACACATAGAGACAGACAACCATTCACGCTCACATTCACACCTATGGGAAATTTAGAGTCAACAATTAACCTGCATGTCTTTGGACTGTGGGAGAAAACCAGAGAACCCAGAGAAACCCCACGCTAACACAGGGAGAACATGCAAACTCCACACAGAAGGGCCACAAGCCGGGTTTGAACCTGTGACCTTCTCCACCGTATTTTGTTTTTATTCGTGAATTCACCTCCACCCTTCTCTTTTCTCTCTCTCAAGGTGATGACACGATGACCGGTGATGGAGGGGAGTATCTGAGGGCTGAGGACCTCAGGGAGCTGGGTGATGACTCCCTGCCTGGACAGTATCTAGATGGAATGAACTACCTCCGCTTCAGCCTGGAGGGGGGACGCACCGACAGGTACACCAAACTCTGTCACATGTTTAACTCAGCGAACAAAGCAACTACAGCAGTTTGATCAGGGGTCAGTGTGACTTTGGTAGACCAACTCACTAAAACTCCTTTTCTTTGCATGGGTTGTATCTGACTCAGCTGTTTCCTGCACTAACAAAAGCTCATCTGCTCCATGGAGCAAACAATTGTTCCTTGTGCTCCGTAAACACATTTTAAAGCGTGGAGTAATTGGAGCTGTTGTTCCCATTTTAACATTTTAGAAAATCTGTAACCCACTTCTTCTGTGATGATCTGTTCCAGTCTAATTAGTGATATTTGCTGTGTATGCTTGTTCTAACTTTATCATCACCTTTCCTGTCAAAGACAATAAACTCAGCAACTAACTGCCTGTATTTGTATATGTGTGTGTATTTGTGTGTGTGTGTGTTTTGCAACCTCTCCTGCTCATACTTCATCGTTGGTCTTCCTTGTCTTGCCTTCATAGTCGAATGCAAAGGTATGTGTCTGAAATAACCAGTTTAACAGTCTAGCTGGGGACTGGGTAGTGAACTGTCTCTTAGAAGTGATCATTCAGAGTGAAATTAGTTAGTGCCTGATTTAAATAGTATTGTTTTTTGGCAGTGTTGGTTTGTACTCTGTCCACTACTTTAGCCCAGATATGACATTTTGTACAGTCATTCATGGTCCCCAGAGGATGAATACTAGTGACTTTGGTGAAACATCAGACTGGCACATACAGTACGCGTAAGAAAACCAAAGATCCCATAGTCTTCAATGCAATTTGACTTATGTTTGGATTGTAATTTTGATCATATGCATTCATCTCTTGTTATACAAATGTTTGTTTTATACACATACGTCTAATAAATATTGCCCAGCCCTAGTAGTACACACCTGCTAGTGTGACTGTAGACTCTTAGTCTTTGTAAATATGTTATATTTCTCTGTTGAGCTAGTAAAATGTGAAAAGGGTGTGAGCCTAGATGCTGTTAGTCTTTTCTGTTCCTGTTGGTGTTCAGACAACACTAATGTGAAACATAGGTGTTGTTTTACCATCAACATTTAAACTCAATGTGTGTGTAATGAGTCCATTCATTTAATAAGTATAATGAGTACAAATACAGTATAATAAGTATAATTTTACCTAATTAGCATTGATACACGTCCTGAGCTCCAGGGCTGCAAATTAACTAACTCTTGAGCACACATGAACTGATTCTGACAGTTTTTCCTCTGAACGTTTATCCCTGTATCCCCTGAACTCCTCATTAATCTCCCACCTGCTGTGCTTCTCTGAGCTTCGCTGACTTCGGTGCTTTTCTTCTTCTCTGCTATAGTTCAGACCGGTCCTTCACACCGACCCACCACAGCTACTACTCCCCTAAACATGAAGGCATTATGGACGACATGATCACCGCTCAGCAGGTAAGGTCCATGGGAGATGTAGTCACTGGACCTCTAAGCTTTAACAGTCATCTCTGATATAATGTCATTTGTATCAGTGATGGAAAGTGCATTTGATGTACTTGCACTTTACTTGAGTATTTCAAATTACTGTTACTTTATACTTCTACTCCTCTACAGTTCAGAGGAAAATATATATTACATCATATACTACATTTACCTGACTGCAATAGATAAGAGTTAATCTGAAAATTAAGATTTCACATTTATAACAAATCAAATACAATCAACTGTAGCCATTTAGCTTCACCTCGACAACATTCAAGTACCGCTTAGTGCTGGGGCAACAATAATAATGATCTAATAATATCTAAATACAATCTAATAACACTGATACGCTACATAATGAGTACTTTTACTATAATACTTTGAGTATATTTGATGCTAATAGAGTATTTCTACATTGTGGTACGGATTTGTGTAATTCTGAATGTATTGTATCTTTAAAAAGACCTGCACTTGTTGTGAATGGGAAGGTCTTGAATTCTGTTGGACATTTTCATTATGCATGACCTGTTAACTACTCTATATTGATTGTAGTTAAAGGGGAACTTCAGGGATTTAGTATTGAACTTCCATAAATTTGGGGGACATGTGAGAGACAGAAATCGAAGCAGCAGAGTTCAAGATATCCTGACTTTTACTCCCTAGTCTACAGTACCTGAAGCTCCAAATATAGACTATGATAGACACTGGATCCTTTACTTTGCTTAATGAAACATGTTTCAATAGACCCTCCCTTGCCCAATGAGCCAGTTCACCATAGATTTAGACGTGCTTGGACGATTTCACCACCAATCAATAGAACTAATTATGGATAAGTTGGGATCTTCCTTCAATTCAATTTATTTTTATATAGCGTCAAATCATAACAGAAGTTATCTCAAGATGCTTTTCATATAGAGCCGGTCTAGACCGTACTCTATGATTTAACAACAACGAACAAGTCCGGTTGCCCATGACTTAGTACTTAAATATACTATCACATGAGTGACTGAGAATTCTTTTGGTAGGGAAATGATATTAATATGCATTATGCTCTGTTGGTATTGCTACTTTCAATAGTTGCTGGTATATGTCTGATAAGAGGTTCTTTGTTCGATTGCAGGTTTCGTCACTTGGCAGAGAGAACGAGAGGGATTCCTATCGTCTGAGTTGGGGCACAGAGAACCTGGACAACGTGGCTTTATCCTCCAGCCCCATTCACTCTGGGTAGGTACCATCACATTGGACCAACACTGATGTTGGCACAGGATTTATAAATATCTTGGAGTAGTGAAACATGTGAAACATGTTGTAATTCATGAATATGCATTAACAATCTCATCAAGGTCCTGATAGCTGCTATTATGTTTCAAGTACTTTCAAGTACCTCTTAGCATTTCTTAATTAGTGAATTAACTTTCGTTTCAAAGTTATCCAGAGTGCTTGGAGTGGAGTGCTTTCTCTCACTTGGCAGCTGTTACTTGGAATATATTGTATATGGTATAATATAATTATATCAGTAGGAACATGATGAAATTTAATATATTATAGGCAGCAAAACAATTAAATAATTAGCACAATGATACTCAAGAAATGTTTTTTTTTAAATAGAATTTATCGAGGGGTTTGCCAAGCCCGTCTCAAAATGAAAAAAGCGTGATGTAATTTCTCTGGGCTTTTATTTGGTGGAACTTTTATAGCTTGTATTTAAATGCATATGTGTTTTTCTTTCCATATGATTTCCATTACCACAACAGTTTCAATTTAGTTATAAATTCTACACAATTGGGTCAATTGAGAAGTTCATCCCTTGAAGAAGTGTGACTCCTGTTGTGAAATGTTGCCATGCTTAAGAAAAGCATGCTGGAGTTTATTTTGGAGCGTCAGTCTGGGTCACCTGGTGTTTATATAAATGTATTTTCTTGATATATGTAGTAAAAAAAATAGACAATAGTTAAATATTTTGGGGAAATGCACTCATTTGCTTTCTTTCTGACAGTGAGATGTGAAAATTGACATCAATCTCATGTCTGTGTGTTAAGTAGGAAACAGAAGTCAGGATGAGGTTAGTCTAGTTTAGCATAAAGACAGGGGGAAATAGCTAGTCTGGCTTTATCTAAAGTTCAAATATACATACCAACACATCTAAAACTCACTGATTAACAATGCATTTTGTTTAATCTGTACACCCAAAAACAAAACACACTGTCAAGAAACAGTTCCAGCATGTACCTCCCCCTAAAACCACAAAGTCTTAATATTATTTGTACATGTTTGTTTGTTTGTGAACAGATTAAACTAATGAGATACAACATGTTAATCAGTGAGCTTTTTGAGGTGGTGCTAGGTGTGTTTTTTTTTAACTTAACTCTGGACAGAGCCAGGCTAGGTGTTTCCCCCTGTTTCCAGTCTTTATGCTAAGCTCGGCTAACAGTGTCCTGACTACAGCTCTGTAATTTACCCTTAACAATAACCATCATTTATGGTGAATGTTATTATAATGCTAATAGTTATTTTACTGTTAACAAACAATGAAATGATCCTTAATAATGTTTACGATATATATTTATTAGTAAAATAAATACTTTCTGTTATGTTATCATTAGTTTGTGTAATATGAAATAATTAATTAATTAATTATTATAAATTCTATACTGTATCATAGCTGCTAGGAGACAATAACAATTACATTCTGATTACATTACACAACTATTTATTATCAGTTTATTGTTGCGTACATTTTACCATTTTATATACTATATTAAGTATTTGTTAGTGATTACCAAATGATTTGTAAACCTTTAAAAAAATGTTTCTATAAACATTATATAGATAGATGGACCAGAAAGCAATTATTAAGCATTACCTATCTATGTCAATAATGGTTATATATCCTTTACAAAATTATTTATTAACCATTTAACAAGGTATTATAACCATCAGTTGCAAATTCATAATAGCCATTCAAATAATGTTTATAGAAGGATTATAAACCAATTATTAACCATTAATCATGGTTATAGATGTATGGCAAACAATGTCTTAAAGGTTTACAAAAAATTCATAATCATGAACAAATACGCATAATACAATATATAAAAGGTTTAAATGTGTGCAACAATAAACTGTTAAAATAACTTATTTTAGCATTACTAATAATTAGTAAACATTATTAATTATCATTTCATTGTTTGTTAACAGTAAAATAACTATTAACTAAGTTTAATTAACTATTGATTCACCATTAATAAATGATGATTATTATAAAGTGTTACCCAGAAGGAACGTCAATGACACTTCTGAGTAATGAATCCACAATTTTACAATTTTGTGGTTCTTCCTTAACCATATGTGGTGAAAGTACTGTAAATACTTGAAGTTATCCTGTCATTGCTTGTTGAATGTGTTAGATCTGTGTATCTGCTCAGTGTCTCTTCTCCTTACTCTGACCGCCTCGTGTCTGATCTGGTTTATATCTCTCTCTCAGTTGTTCCTGCTTGACTTTTGATTCCTTTCTGTCTGATGTGGTTGTTATTTTTAGCCATTCCTCTCCGTGCCCTGATCATGGAGACCACAGCAGGTGACCTTCTGCACCTTTGGTTTAAATCACTCTCCTCCTCATCTTCATCAGTCTCTTCCTCCCCTCACAGTGTGCTCTCCTGGTGGAGAGGTGTATGTGTCACTGTCCTCAACAGACATCGCCTAATAGACTTTTTTCTGTGGTTTTTACAATGTGTCAAATCATTTTAATCAAAATGTGACACCTTAGTCCACTATTCCCAGTTGATGTCTCCACATGGACAGGTCATGTGATACAGACGTTAAGGGAAAACAAACCTTCAATTATGGTCAAAAGGAGGTGGTGTAAGTTGAGGACATGTTTGTGGATTTCATACAATGTCTTGTGAATTGTGCATTTCCACTAACATACAGAAATATGTTGGCATAAGATAAGTATTATTATTTAAAATAAGTATTATTCTATGCCATATACAGGAAAATGACCCTAGGATCTCCAGTGGCAGTAGGCAGTATATTTTAGGCATCATTGGGCAAAAATTCCATAATAACCTTTCAGCATATTGTTATTCAAGTGTTCTGAGAGATAAGTAGTAGTGATGTGTCATCACGAACGAGCCGACTCAAAGGGCCGGCTCTTTTAAGTGAACGATAAGAGCTGGCTCCCGTCCGAGAATCGTTTTTTAAATTTATTTATTTATTTATTTATTTGCGGTGCGCTGAGGTGTGTTGCGTTGTGGTGTGGTGCGGTGCGGTGCGCTGAGGTGCGTTGCGGTGCGCTGAGGTGCGTTGTGGTGTGGTGCGGTGCGCTAAGGTGCATTGCGTTGCGGTGCGGTGCACGAATAGCAGACAAGATGAGTGACAATCGGAAACGAAGCAGCATGTTAAATTATGGTATTCTGGAAATTATAAGGTTTAGCATAATTATATTGAATAATTTAAGTGATGTATGTGCATACCTACTAATCATAGGTCAAAACAGCTGAAGCTAAATCTGGCCGAATAATAAAAGGCAGAATTGGTAAAATGAAGAGCCGTTTGGGAGCCGAAAGAGCCGGCTCTTCTTCTTGGAGAGCTGAGCCAAATGATCTGGATCACTAAAAAGGGCCAAAATTCCCATCACTACTCTGCTTGCAGGCTTTAAAAAAATCGAAGTCGTCACGGGAGACTTTGACCAATCACAGGTCAGTTCATTAACAGAGCGTTCCTATTGGCTGTGCTCTGGTCATGTGACCGGAACTTGGCGTTCCCTTCAACAGATTTTCACAACAGCAGCGGCGTCACAAACTTTCTCATTTTACAGCTAAACCGTGCACTACAAGATGATTCTGAAAACATTTGAGGTGAGAAATAGGCATTAACGTAACATAATATTGATTAATATTTGATCAGCGCGGCCTAGTTTGACCGTTTGATCGGAGTTCAGTGTGATTGACAGCCGGCTGTCATAGACGGTTGCTAGGCAGCAGACCACAGATAAGCTGGTTGTTTACTTCCGGTCTGTGAAATCTTGCACACAGGCACATGCTTTTTTCTCAGGTTACCTGTTTCATGTACTACTGTCACAATATAGCGACCAATTTATAAAAATAACTTTTTTTTAATCATATTTGCTCCAATCTCTCCTACTTCAGCAGTTCTACTGTCTGTCAATCAGAAAAAGCTTTATTTTCTGACCACATTGAACTAAACCACTGACGTAAGGGTCAGTGTATCTCTTGGTCATTTGATTTTCCTTTCACAAACAGATACTAAAAAACAAAAAAAAATGAGTGATTATTTGATTTTCATTTTAAAAATACAAAAATTAATATTGAAATACAAAATGTTTTTCTTTATCGGGAACAAAAAGGGATGAACTAAACTTTAAAAAACGGGTTGATTTTCATTTTCTGTTTAAAAAAACAAAACATATAATCACTAGAAGACAGAAACGAAAAAAACGCCCCGTCGTTTCTGTCTTTTAGTGATTTTAAATGAAAATCATATAACCACTCATGTTTTTTTAATATCCTTTTGTGAAAGGATAATCAAATGACCAAAAATACACTGACCAGGTAAGTTTCAGCAATGGAGGACAGAAATCTTTGTCTTCTAACAGTTTTACTGCTTGTGAATT
>CAKAOH010039696.1:25316-48485 GCA_916701665.1 Sebastiscus tertius
TCATTTGATTTTCCCAAACAGATACTAAAAAAAACAAAAAAATTAGTGGTTATTTAATTTTCATTTTAAAAATACAAAAATTAATATTGAAATACAAGATGTTTTTCTTTATCGGGGTCAAAAAAAGGGATGAACTAAACTTAAAAAAAGGGTTGATTTTCATTTTCTGAAATAGAAAATGAAAATCAACCAGTTTTCAAAGAAAAAACGTCTTGTATTTCAATATTAATTTCTGTACTTTAAAACCAAAAAATAAATTAACCGCTCATTTTTTGTTTTTCAATATCCTTTTGTGAAAGGAAAATCAAATGACCAAAAGATACACTGACCAGGTAAGTTTCAGCAATGGAGGACAGAAATCTTTGTCTTCTAACAGTTTACAGCTTGTGAATTCAATAACTCATGTTTTTATGTCTCTGTGTGTTTGTTTAAAAACTATGTTGTCTGCTTTTATACTGAAGCCAGGGCGAGATCCCATTAGAACTGTCACATACATCATCACAGCCATACATACTCCCGCTCCATTCAGATGTATGATCCATGTGCATACAGTATTTACCATTTGCATGAGGAGTGAGGTCAAAGAGTCTCAAGCTATGAAGTCAAAACGTTTGATGCAACTTGACGAGATTTATAGAGATGAGACGTTGATCCTGGTGACCATTTAGTGCTGAGAAAAGAGACACCAAAGTCAGCTAAATGGTCCCAGTGTCTGCATGACATTAAGAAGACTGATTTTTTTTTTTTTTTTTATCAATATATAACCTGTTAATTTATGGTCATTTTAAACTAAAATTGACATAAAAACAAATCTTTTGAATGAATCTTTTGAAAATAGCCTATAATAATACAGTCTTCATCAGCTGACGACTGTATTATTTGGTCAAAAGCTCCAGAACAAGCAAGTAAATGGACCATGTGTGAAAACTGTTTTGTCACTTTTTTAATCCTTTTTAGTTTGAAACGTGTAAATCTTCCAACTTGACAACTCAAAACATCCACATTAACAGTATGTGTATATCATTTTGGATTCAGGCAGCTACTATAGTTCTTAATTTTCTACTTTTGAGGTACTGCTAGTATTAACACACTTTGGGCAAACAATCTACCAGGTAGCTTTGGTGTCTTTATTCTCCTCACTTAATGGAGATCAATGAGAAATGTCTTTAATTTGTGGAAATATGTCCTGTTCCACCTCAGCTTCCTGGTCAGCTTCATGGTGGATGCCAGGGGCGGAGCCATGCGCGGTTGCCGGCACAACGGCCTGCGCATCATCATCCCGCCCAGGAAGTGCAGCGCGCCCACACGGGTGACGTGCCGGCTGGTGAAGAGGCACCGTCTGGCCACCATGCCCCCGATGGTTGAGGGCGAGGGCCTGGCCAGCAGGATCATCGAGGTGGGGCCCTCTGGAGCCCAGTTCCTCGGGTAAGGCTGCGGGGATGGATGATGATGGATGATGATGGAATGAATGTCTTGGAAGTTAGTAGATGTGCAGGACTAAGAGAGAAGGATAATGGAGAGGTAGCAGAAAAGGGCAAATATAAAAAATGCAGAAACCAGCAGGTTTTTATGCAGGTTTGGATATTCCACGCTAATAACCTTTGAAATTAATTAAAAAAAAATGTATTTACAAATAGTTTAATATCTCTTAAAGATGCATCTCTAGTGTAAGAAGGAAGAGAAGTGTGACGTTGAAAAAATAAGTCCACTATGTCTCTCTGATGTGTATCCCTTTTAATGAGAATCTCACGACGTGCTGCCCTTTTTTCTTTCAGCTTAATTTAACCTCTGCCTCTGCATTACTAAAACTGTTTCTGTATCTGCTCTCGCTTTCCTCCCAGCACCAGGGATGTGTTGATCTTTGCTCTTCAGCATGCCCTGTTTTCTTTCATAACAGCTGCAGTCCAGCTCTTTCTAACCTTCTCCCTAACCCTTAATGAAAAAGCTTTTCTTATTAACTCCACCTCCAGTATATTGCACCATGATTGGTTTGATATGTGGCCTCAAATTCTGCCCTCTGCTGGGAATGTTTGAGATAGTCTAGTATAAAAGCATTCGTACTACATCTATGATTTCCCAATATTATAATATATACGGTATAATATGTAACTCCAGTTGTCATCATCCAGTTCTCTATGAACTATTCACTGCTGACATGATAGAGGTTCTCCCTGATCAAAACTACTGAAATATGTTGTTCTTATTATCATTATGTTGAAATGAATATTATAGTATGTGAGTATTTAACTCTGCAGTGAAACCTGCCTCACCTTACCATAAGATTGATCCCATTATGAATGTAAATTATACATTTTTTTGGCATGAAAGTGGTAACATTTGAAACATTTATTACTGCATATTTGAAACTGCAAAAATGTCTTTACTGGCCTATAAAACTGTAGACATATACGGAGACCCAAAGCGTTCAAAGTTATTTAAATACTATTGTTATTATAATTTAAATAGATATGAAATAGTATGTTTTAGTAATGTACTATATACTTATTTATTTAATAATAAAATGCAGAAATATAAATATATAACCATGCAATTGTGAAATAATCCAACACATTTTTACATTTCAGTTCATTCTATGCTTGTATAACACACAATAACAGAGTTTATTGCAGCATTTTTTTTTTTAAATTCCAGCTGTTTTATTTAAAATAACATCTTTGATTTAATTTTTTTTCACAACACCATTGCCTTGTCGCTCATTCCGACCAAAGAAACACTTTGCGATGAAAAATAAATAAATTGTGGATTAAAAACAGATTTTGGAAAAGTTATCTTAAATAAAACAAATACAAACTGCTGGAAAAAATTAAACTAACAGTAATAATGAAAGGAAGTAGGAT
Source organism: Sebastiscus tertius (assembly GCA_916701665.1). Taxonomy (NCBI): domain Eukaryota; kingdom Metazoa; phylum Chordata; class Actinopteri; order Perciformes; family Sebastidae; genus Sebastiscus; species Sebastiscus tertius. The sequence continues at coordinate 28,175 of CAKAOH010039696.1, forward strand.
GAAAAAAAGTTTTAAAAACATTGAATTATTTCATAATTTCATTTTTAGATTATATAGCGTGTCTGTATTTATTCACATCATTAATTTCGAACACTTTTGGTCTCCATAGACACGCAGTTAAAAATGACCACCGTGTTAATAATCTCATTCACAACTGTTGTAAATCAGTCCCCAAGGTTTTACATTTTGCACCCAACCAAAACATTGTGTGTGCTCTTTCTTCCTCACTGCTGCGTATGGATGCTTGGTCTATCACATAGTAAACTCCACCTCCCCACTGCCCCTCCACCTCTTAATGAGGGAGAGAGTTTGGTTAGCAGAATCCTCCAGCTCGGCCCGCCGGGCACCAAATTCCTCGGGTAGGGTGAAAAAAAATGATTTTGCATATGAAACAATCCATGGATGCCACTGATGTCTCAGTGTTTTATTTTACCATCCCTTCCATTTAATGTTATTTTGTCCATAGATTACTGTATTGTTGTGCTTTCGCTGGTGTCTTGTATCCCTCCTCATCTCGTACTTATTACCCTCCAGACATCACATCGCTGTGGCATTACTTTGCTGTTTCTAATTTCCCTTAATCCCGCTCTTCTGCTTGCTTAGCCTTTTCCATTTTGGTGTCCATATTTTCTTGCTTCCTGTTTTCTTGATAAATGTGTGTTAGAATATTATTATTTTTATATTTTTGTGTGAATTTTAAATGGTTGTGTGGCCTGTGAGTAGCTGGGGAACCAGGTGAAACTCGACAAACATGTTTCTTTTTTCTTCCTGTCATGTAAATGTTGATTTGACCAACAGGTTAATGTCCCAGATTGGTGGTGCTTATCATTTTTGGCCATTTTCCTTACTGCTATTTTTAGTTTTAGCAGGAAAATTACAATCTTAAAAGCCAACTATGACGCTTAAACGTGTTGAATGCTTTGCTACTTTTTCACCATTTGAGACAAAATTTGAAAAAAACAAGGAAGTTATGACTAAGGACAGAATCCCATTATATAAATTATAGATATTGACGTTTTTCCTGCCACCACTTTAGGCAACCAAAGTGCAAAGCTGACGAGTGCTACCTTTTATAATAGCACATTTGAAAATGCAGTGTTTAATATAAAAAATAGCAACAATAGAAATAAATATTATAATCTACTTTCAGGCCAAAGAACCTTAAAATATCACATGAAAATATCAGCAGTTGTGCTTCATAGCTGTGTTTGTCCCATATTGAATTGTACCTGTAGCATGCCTCTTATAGATATGTTGTGTTGTAGATTGCTTGTTGTGATTATACATAATATCAGGTAAGTATTGAAGTGCAATACTTAAATATTAAACAAAGTCAATCTACAAGAACACTGTTCTCATCCCCTCTGGGTAATCTGACAATGATAGTGGTTACATTAGTTACTATAGTGTCTTTTTGTCTCTATTGTGTTTAGTACTGAAGGGAATAGAAACAAAGCTGAACATTGTAAAGGTAGTACATTACATAGTATGTATGCAGCCCTGCCAACACACACACATGCCCAGAGGTACTTATACACACACTGTTATCATCCATGACATTCTGTACTTACTCACGCTACCTGACCTCTACCCCTGCAGTCCTGTGATTGTGGAGATCCCCCACTTTGCTGCCCTGCGGGGGAAAGAGAGGGAGCTGGTGATTCTGAGGAGTGAGACTGGAGAGAGCTGGAAGGAGCATCACTGTGAACACACCCAGGAGGAACTCAACCAGATACTCAACGGCATGGACGAGGGTCAGTCTCTGATGCAGTAAACTGCACCATGACATCAGGAAAGCAGACCTGAAGAGTGTAAATTCATTCCTACTTGATTATCTTTGACACATGTCCCTTTCTGTTCCACCTCCTCCAGAGCTGGACACGCCAGAGGAGCTGGAGAGGAAGCGCATTTGCCGTATCATCACTAGAGATTTCCCGCAATACTTTGCGGTGGTGTCGCGCATCAAGCAAGACAGTAATCTGATTGGTCCTGAAGGAGGCATCCTTAGCAGCACTGTTGTGCCTCAAGTACAGGCAGTTTTTCCTGAGGGGGCCCTCACCAAGAGGATCAGGGTCGGACTGCAGGTAGTGTGGTACTCTTTGATATATATACTGTACATTTATTTGTTTGTTGTATTTGGCTTATCATAGCATACAAGGTCAGATTTCAAACCATCATCGTATACTCTGTCTACTCTCTCAGTCCCAGCCAGTCATTCTGGATGTAGTGAGGAAGATCCTGGGGAACAAGGCCACCTTCAGCCCCATCGTCACCCTGGAGCCCCGCAGGAGGAAGTTCCACAAACCCATCACCATGACCATCCCTGTCCCCAAGAGCAACTCCGACCTGGTCCTCAACGGCTTCGGAGGGGACACCCCAACCTTACGACTACTCTGTAGTATCACCGGTTAGAGAACACACTCAAATATACACACAAAGCTGTGAATAGACCAACCAAACACACACTCTAATATTCTAATAAGTCAATGTTGTGTTTGTGTGCACGTGCAGGTGGAACAACACCTGCTCAGTGGGAGGACATAACAGGAACCACTCCGTTAACATTCATCAATGACTGTGTCTCCTTCACCACCAATGTGTCTGCAAGGTAACACCAAACATTATTTGTTGCACAACTAAATGTCACTGATTTAAAGTGCTGCAGCCAACAAAGACCTATAACTTCACTGGTTGTTTCCAATCCCCTTCTGTTTTCTAGATTCTGGCTGATAGACTGTCGACAAGTCCAGGAATCCGTCAATTTCTCCACTCAGGTGTACCGAGAGATCATCTGTGTCCCTTACATGGCCAAGTTTGTCATCTTTGCCAAGACCCATGATCCCATTGAGGCCCGACTGCGGTGCTTCTGCATGACGGACGACAAGATCGACAAAACCCTGGAGCAGCAGGAGAACTTCACCGAGGTGGCCCGCAGCCGAGACGTCGAGGTGAGGAAGGAGAGTTGAAGGAATGTCTCAAAACCGCAGCTGATTGAAGCTCACTTCATTTTAAAAGCCTACCAGCTGTCTACGCCTACCAGGCATAAGATTGAGTTTGTGGAACACCATGGTTTAAACAACACCTTCATCTGCCTATTGTTATATGTATCAGGTCCTGGAAGGCAAACCTATCTATGCAGACTGCTTTGGAAATCTTGTTCCACTCACCAAAAGTGGCCAGCACCATCTCTTCAGCTTCTTTGCCTTTAAGGAGAACAGACTAGCACTCTTCATCAAGGTGAGCACTATTCGTTATTTGAAACAAAGAAGCAAGTGTCAACAATAATTCACCATATAGAATTGTTCTAAGTGCATATAATATTCCATATAACTGCTGACTGAGTAATGCCGAACTGCTTGCAGATCAGAGATAACACTCAGGAGCCGTGTGGCCGCCTGTCCTTTATGAAAGAACCCAGGAACTACAGGTCACTCACCCAAAATGCCATATGCAACCTCAACATCACCCTCCCATCATACTGCAAGGTAAGGGCACTACACTGTTGTTTGACTCAACAGAGGATGCTTTAAGTTTCTGAAAAACACTTTAATTAAATACTTAAGTTGTTTGCAAGCTGGATCACACTGCAATCTTGAGCCTATTTCCCCTGTAACCGCTGCAACACATACTAATCTCCCCCTTCATCAATTACTACGCTATTCCAAAACATAACCCCAGTTATTTTCTTATTTGATATTCCTAAGTACAAGTTGTTATTGCATATATCAGTGTTTTGACATCCCAAGTAGTAAAGGCAGAATTCGGACATGGAGCAGGTGAAAAGTGTATTTATTTATTTATTTGTTTGTTTGTTTGTTTGTTTATTTGTTCATTTGTTACCTCAATGCAGAAAATGATGAAGGACACCCACCGTCATTTTTTAAAAACATTTTTTTATATTAATTTATTTATTTTTTGTAGGGGGCGACCAGCACCCCTAGACGGTTGTTCCCTAGGCAACCGCCTATATGGCCTATGCCTTAAGCCGGCCCTACAGCCGACATTATTGCTTTATAGTGTTGGTAGAAACTGCCTGTTTCCACCCAGTAAGCCATCTTCAAGCATGTACTAGGCAACAGTACAAGCTGGTGGCCTTTAATCAGATCAGAAGATAACTAAATATAATCGGCCTAAAGGCCCAGAAGTCATGCAATGTGATGACGAGTCTTTGATGCTTCATGCTGAAGCGGCAAAACAAAGATCAATGTATCATTGAGGCTATCAAGTTAAAAACTAATTTTACATCCTTTGTGTAACGCTGCTTTAAAGACCTCTCTAGCTTTCCCTAAAAATCACACTGACTGGTTGTCTTCGTTGCTATGGTAACCATACATTTGCCCCCTGTCTTTTCCTCCCTTTAATGTTGCTGTTGTTTCTATCTGTACATCTTTCTGCTTCTCGCTGCTTCTTGCTCCCAAAAGGAGTCCGATTCAGACCAAGAGCAAGAGGAAGAGGTAAAAGCAGCCACCGCTCCCCCCACCCTTCTACTAACTAGCTCTGCTCATCTATCCTGTCCACTGTCTTGTCATCAGGACTAAATAAAGGACATGTTCACAAGTAGTCAAATATTATATTTTAGATATATTTAGTTTATTGTAGTAGATTAGATTGTGATTTGTGGTATAGCTCATTTTTGCTCTTGTGTTATGTGTGTCCTTTGTGTTCTTTTCCAAGTAGCAGTTGTAATGGTAGAAGTTTTAGTTTATATTTGGCACATACAGTGAATGAAACAAAACTAACTGTGATCAATTTTCCATGTTTTTTTCTAGACCAACAGAACGATAGAGAAAGGTAAGGCATTTTTTCCATTTCATTTTCCTCTATAACCTGTACTAAAATAGTTGCTATCTATAATAATACTGCATGTCTTTATTAATCAAACTAATATGACAATAACACTGATATTGAATGGGTGTATAGTCTAATGTAGTTAAACAGTGTGCAGAGGAATAACCAGACTAATAGATCGACACCCCCAGCCTAGCCCTTAGCTTAATCGTAGACCACATACATCTTTTCAAAGCCTTTTAAGCTTCATGTATTTTTGTCCTGTCACTCAAACTCCCCATGTCAATGTTATGTTCCTCCTGAGGCTTAACTTCACTTTTAACTTTCCTTTTTTTTTTTTTTTTCTGATTTCACACTTGCCTGAATGCCTTCAATTTAACTCTTTCCCCTTCACAATTTGAGATCGGACATTTGGAGAAAGAGTTAAACACTGCCATCTACGTATGTACATGAAAATCAAATGCATTCATATTGTAGTGATGTTTATTTGACAATGGCCTCTAATTTTGTGCTGGCTAACGCAGTCACGGTGCCATATTCATTGTGCTGATTTGTTTGTGCTCGCGCCTGTTTGGTCATTTAGTGACTCCAAACAAACCTGTTTGTGTTGAGGTGGGTGGAGAGACACAACTGGGGTTTTGTCTATGCAGCGCATTGTAATTTGGCTACTTGTTTTTAAAGCGCTTGCATTTTACCTGCACAGACAAGAAGAATCAGTTAAAATGTTGGTGGTTCAGTACACAATCAGACCTGTGCAAAACCACAAAAAAAAAAACCTTTAGGTGTATTGATTTCTGCATCTTTCACTTTGATATATATATCAAAGTACAAATTTAAATGCACATCAAAATGCAACTTTTAATGGCATCACGGCATACTCTGTACTGGTTAGATCAATAAGAGACACTTATAATAATGCAATTCACAACTGCTTGTGGGATGTATGACTTCCAATCCCTTGCAGTTAGTTAAATCATCATATGGCTGCAAGGAGGGGATGAGAGCAGCTTTTGAATTGCCTTCCTGCTGCAGCCTCTCTTGTGCCATGCTGTGCCAGGGTTGTGCTAGCACCTAGCACCTGGTCATCCAAATTCCCAAATTTTCTTGCTACCGCCCATGTGCGCTTGCGCTCCGAGTTCCTGAAACTGCACGCTAGTGATTGCACATGCCCCCAGTTCCAGGAGATTAGAGGCCAGAACATTAGTATTCCTCACAGTTGTAGTACTGTAATAGTAAAGCAACAAGTAGTCAACATCCTCACCAACTCTGAGTCCTTCCCCTTTTAACCCTCCTTGCCTTGTCCATGTAGTAATGAGAAAATTACTAAAATAGAAACAATATACTTGAGCATTTAAATTAACCTCATAATAAAACAAGCCATGTTATAAATGAAACATACATGGATGACATGTTACTGATTAATATAGATGATACTGTACACCACAGCAGTAGTTGTCCAAATGGACCGAGAACTCACCGCATTACTGAATGAAGGCTTATTAACAAGCAGCTGTTGGATCGTGAGCACCTCTTATCCACTAATTGCAGATTTAATCAGTACGCTGAACTCTCCACTCACTCCATTCACTCTTCATCAAGACCTTTCCATCAGCACTTCCCTTTGCTTTGCATGGAAATAACTTGCCTTACATAAATGTGTATGTGTGTGCTTGTATGTCTGTATGATCTATGTAATGTCTTGTTTATGAGTTAACTTCTTCCTTTGCTGGTGTGCTGATTTTGGAATGTTCCCTCACAACACCATTTGCTTATGGTTTTGTGCAGTTTTCTTTATTTCAGTTTTCATGTCAATGTTTAAATGTTTCGTTAAACATAAGGAAAGTTAAACATAACTGAATGGAGGGCAAATGGTATTAAAATATTTTCCCGCCCTGAAAGGATGTTTTTTTTACTAGTATTCCAAAGATCCTCCTTCCTCCTTATAAATTCTGTTTTGCCGAGAATGAAAAGCATGGCAAATCATCATGTTTTGTATCACTGGCTTTCTTTGATAGATGCAACTAGCAGTCTGAGTTGTTTTCAAGCCATGTTTGCCTTTTATCACATTGACATTTGTCATACATCCGAGCAATCTTGAGATGTCTTGATGTTTCTTTGTTTCCTTTGTCGTCCCTTTTTCCATTGTACTTGTTGGTTTCTTGGTTACCTGTTTTTTTATGTACTTTTGTTTTTGTTTTGTTCTATAGTTTTGTCTTGTGAGTGTGGGTGCGCTGAGTGTATAAGCAAGTTATTTCCTGCTCATATCCCTTTCCATTGGTATTATTTAGCCTTTGCTTTACCACAGTTTCCCAGAGACATATGAAAGTATAAGCCCAATTCCTCTGACGCCCTGATGTAGAACCCTTTGTGAATTTGTTGTCCTATGATCCCTGCAATGTGCTCCAATCTTGTCCTGACCACATTCTCCAATGTCTGTCTCCTTTCATTTGAATTTTTGATTTTCTTTATTCCTTACTTGTTCTTCTTCCATATGGAAGATGAAGAGACGGCGACATCAGTGCTGAAATCAGAGCTGATTCGAGAGCCAGACCTCCTATCCGACGTGTCAGAGATGAAACAAGATTTGATCAAAATGACTGCCATCTTGACTGCAGACTCCACAGAGAAATCCCCTTCCTTAGGAAGGTGTGGTCTAGAGAAAGGGACTGAGGATGTTTCTGGAGAGCCATTAGAAATAATGGAGAAGGACTTAGAGAAAGTCAAAGAGGACCTAGAGAAAGTCAGTGAGATACTGAGGAGTGGAACATATGAGGGTGAGGCAGCAGAGGAGGCAGCAAAAGCAGCTAGAATGGCCGAGGAGTGGGTTCTCCTCTCAGACAGTGAGATAGAGGAGGCCAAAAAGATGGCAGCCTTAGAATCTCAAGAGCCTGTCTTGCGCGAAACTAGAGCTAACAGGGGGGCTCCCAGACCTAAAGCAATAAAGGACAGTGGTGACCTTAAAGAATACCTCCTGGATGCACCAGTAAGCTCCAAAACAAAAGTTAAAAAAGAGCCAGCCGTCCAAGAAAAATTCACTGATGTTGTACTACGCAAAAGTGCAAAGCCAACTACTCCAACCAAAGTGCATGACAAAACAGCTGCTAAGCCAGTCAGAAGGAAGGGGAAAGACCAACAGCAAGCAGAGGAATCAACAGAGGCAGGTGCTCTTCTACGTGTGCCTACAGCCCCTTCCCCAGCATCACCTGTATCCCCAGTGGTTGAAGAAACTCCCATTGGGTCAATAAAGGACAAAGTCAAAGCCTTACAACAGAAAGTAGAGGCAGAGCAAAAGAGCAAAAAGGTCACTGGAAGCAAGCCTTCACAATTGCCTGTGAGCAAACCCTCTCCGAAAGCCAAAGAAAGCCCTAAATCAAAACAGGGTCCCCCTAAATCCCCCAAAGCTGAATCTGAAAAACTCGAGGAGACAATGTCAGTTAAAGAGCTAATGCAAGCATTCCAAACAGGGCAGGACCCCTCAAAGAGAAAGTCTGGGCTATTTGAGCTCAAAACATCCTCTACATCAAGACTGGAGAAAACCACAAAATCCGACACCATCCAGTCAAAATCAATGACCAAAGCAATAACCTCACGTGTCTCTCAAGAACGAGAAGTATCTTTGGATTCCAAACCTCGCAAGAAAGAGACCACTCAGCAAGAAAGAGAGATAGAAACCAAGTCAGTTGCTGCCACTCCTTCAGAGCTAACTGAAACTGTTGACTTTGGAAATGGTGGCCTTGATGATAGCTCTGACAGTTTAAAACATGAAGGTGTGGCAGACTCACTAAGTGCCAGTTCTGGAGATGGAACCCCTCATCTGAGCTCTGAGGACAGTTACAAACACGAGGGTCTTGCCACTCCATCCACAAGTCCAGAGAGTCCGTGTCTTTCTCCCAAAAATGGACAGCAGACCTCTACAAATTCGGCAGCAACTGGCACAACAGTCAAAAAAGAAAGTAAAGACACAGAGAAGTCTGGAGACTCTGGTGTAGGAACCACTGGTGACCAACTCTCTACAGAATTGACTCTCCCTGTTTCTTCCAGCGAGGCTGCAGAGGATCACACTACAAGTGAGTCCATATCGGTTAGGAGGAATGAATCTAAGCCATCTATACCGCAAAAGCTTACAAAGAGAATTTCAGAGACTGTAGAAACTTTTCTTAGCGATGACGAGAGCCCTGATCGTCAGCTAGAATTGTCTTTAGTTGGTTCTCCAGCCTCTAGATCCTCTTCCCTGCGTCATGAAAGCTTAGAGCTGCCTTTAAAGCTTGACTCGGATGTTCTCAGTCCATTAGCTGATGATTCTTTGACAATAAGCCACAGAGACTCTCTAGACGATAGTCCTCTCATGGAAGAAAACTCCTCCCATAAGTCCCCAGATTCCATTGAACCTAGCCCAACCAAGGAATCACCCCCTCATGACTCCTTAGAGAACAGTCCTGTAGAGCAAAAAAACCACCTATCCTTCCCATCATCTCTAGGTCCACCTAGTAAATCCTCTAGCCATCCAGAGCCCTCCAAAGCTACAGAATTCCCCCAAGATGCTTTGCGTGGTAGGCTGCTTCGAGACCATGAGGCTAGTGCTGATGATGACAGTTGCGAGCAGACATCTCAGATGACAAGTTCCGGTAAGAGTCCCCTCTCCCCTGATACTCCTAGTTCTGAAGAGGTAAGTTATGAGGTGAACCCCAAACCCCCTGACCATACATTCCTCTCTGTTCCATCCAAACCGGCTGTCATCCCTGAAGACCCAGAAGAAGAGGAAACATCAGACAGCTATGAAGCTAAGAGAAAAATCACTCCAGAGGAGGAGATGTTTAAGATGGCAGCCAAAATAAAAACATTTGATGAAATGGAACAAGACGCGAGGAGCAAAAAGAACTCTAGAAAAGATTTGTTTCCCACTGCAGGTGCCAAAATAGGGGATGACAGCTATGAAACAATAGAGCCCACAAGTGAGAAGCTTTCACAAAGTGAATGTGGGCTTGATAGACCCGCTGAAGATTCAAACTTAGCTCATTTTGTTGATCCCCATATTAAAGTACAACCTCCCTCTCCTTTTTCAGCAGGTTTGCATGACGGATCCCACAGCAAAGAGGTCAAGAACACAGCAAGAACAACAGCCACTGTCACTTCAGAGGGACCTCACTCTGTCTCAGACCAGCATCATTCACAGTCCAACCTGGAAACTTCACAGCAACAAAGAGTCCCATCTGTTAAAGATAGTACTGCCAACAAGGCTGCATCATTCACTGAAAACAGGACTGATGAGCAAAAGGAGGCAGATGCTAAGGATGGTCAAGAGTTAGGTGTGAGCACGCTACAGACTGGAACACTAAAACAAGTTAGCAATGTAACAGATGAAGTGAAAGGAGATCAGAAGGACCATACAAGAGCACCAGAGGCTGGATACAGTGCATCTGTTGCCACGGGTCAAACGAAGGAAACATTCCAACCGGAGGTCTGTATATATGATGACACAGAGGAGGATGATGATGAGGCACTGGAACCACCCAGAACTGAGTCAAAAGGTGTCACTGCAAGGGTAGACACTGACTCATGGTCTGCCATACGGGAGGATGATGCCGCTTTTGCAGCTCGTGTCAAAGAGGAGGAACAGAAGATACTGAATTTGGTGGTGGACCGTCAGTCTCTGCAAGCAACTCCGGACACAACACCTGGTAGAACCCCAACAGAAGAGAGCACTCCTACCAGTGAGCCCAACCCTTTTCTATTCCAAGAAGGGAAGCTCTTTGAGATGACCCGAAGTGGTGCAATTGACATGACTAAGAGGAGCTATGAGGAAGAGGGGGGTGGCTTTGCCTTTTTCCAGATAGGTGAACAGCCTTTGGACGAGCCTCTCTTAGAAGAGGCCAAGCAAGAAGGTATGAGATCAGCAGCAGAAGCTGAAGTTGGCCTCAATCTAACACTAGAGGTCAAGACTGAGGAAACCGAGAAATCAAAAGAAGCAACTGATTCTCAGCTTCAGTCCCCACCTGAAGGTGATCAGCCAGCCTCTAAAGCTGATGCCTCCAAATCTAAAATCCCTAAAATGGGCGTTTCCGCTTCAGCCAAACCTACAAAGAAAGATCAGACGTCCCCTGAAGGTCTAGACAAAAATGTGAATGAAGGATGCATAGATTTAGACAAAAACTCCCCAGACCAAATGATAACAACTGTCCAGACAGCAGAAACTACAGTCACTAGATCAGTTTACTCTGAGCAGGACCAAGAGTCCTCTGATTCATCTCCAGAAGAACCACAGTCAGTGATAGAAGCACCCAAACCAACAGGCAAGTCCAAACAAAGTGCTTCCAGTAGTGTTAAAAAGACTCCAGCCAAAACACAAGCAAAGTCTTCTCCACAAGGTCGGGGTAAATCCACCATTCCCTCTCAATCTCATGCAACCTCCTCTTCAACCACTGTTAAGAAAGAAGCCTCCTTCATTTCTGAATCTAAATCTAGAATTCCCATCAAGGCTAGCACTCCCAAGTCTGATTCTCCTGTCAAACGTGCTGAATCTACCCAAGACAAAAAGCTTAAGGTCCCTGTAAAAAAGGATTCAAGGAGAAAATCTGAGACAGACGCAGGTCCCTCTGTGGATATCAAAACCAAGAAACCATCTTTCAAAGCCAAGAGCTTCTGTGAGGAGGAGTCCACCACGCCATCTCCAAAAAAACAAACAGGTCGCCCATTGAGTGCCGACACAGCAAAATCTAAAGGTTTCCAGTCCAGATTGCCAGTCCGAGGCAAAAGTAGTCAGTCATCTCATTCATCAACGCCCACTAAAGAGAAAAGTGAGTCACACATACAGTCCATTGAGTTCTTTGAAGAGATAAGCGATGAAGCAGCAAAACTTGTGGCAAGGTTGGCACAGGCAGAGACAGAGAAAGAACAAGAGGCCGAAGCCGCCAACTCAGACGATGAGAGCAGTCTCATTGATCCATCAATCATAGAAAGAGAAAGTTTCCCTGAGATGCAGTTCCCTCCCTCAGGAGACGTCTTTCCCATTAGACCACTGTGGGACGACCCTGTTGAGACACAGATGCAGCGAATCCCAGATGATAAAGTCCAAAGTCAAGGTATCCCCCCAGTTTAAGGGGCTATTCTCTATCTCTTGTGCCTCATTACTATACTGTAGCTATAAAGATGCTGCCTCTCTGTCTCTTGTAGTTAAGTCCCATTGTAGTTGAAGAATCTATGTGGCTGTGTGGTTTGAGCTGTGTTTGTGTGTGTAATGACGTCTCTCTTTCCCTCTATGTGTGCTGAAAATCTCAAGATTGACTTAAAGGCTTTATGGAACTTGTGAAAACAACTTAGTGACTAAATCTTTTTAAATATTAAAGAGGAAATAATTATTTAAACTATTAAATGTAATGTCATTTATTTTGTAATTATTGAAATGTAAGTTTCTTAATTATAGTGCCACTACAAGATCTATCACAACCATTATTTACAGGAAGATTATGTACTTAATTATTTGATATCATGAATTAACCAAACAAACTATCAGTACTACAAGAACAAGAAAGCCAGTGAAGGTTTTTTCGGATACCATTTGTGAATGTGACTTGATTTGGTATACCTTACGGCTCTGACCGCTCATGGCTGTCTGGTGGTATTTGCAGTAGATCCACAGGATGAAGCAGAAAGAAAAGAGCAACGGTTGGCCATTATAGCCGACCACCTGGGCTTCAGCTGGACGGGTGAGTCACACTTTAGTAGCAGTGATCGATCAAATATACATTATTTGTTCATTTTTGGTAGGCCTTCAAGAAACACAATTTCAAACCTTTCAAATATATCTTTCAATCATCATAATCATAATTATATCTTCTTTTTCTCCACAGAGTTGGCACGAGAACTGGACTTCAGTGAGGAGAGGATCAACCTGATAAGGATTGAAAACCCTAACTCACTGCAAGACCAAAGTCATGCCCTTTTGAGACTCTGGGCAGAGAGGGAGGGAAAGCAATCAACAGGTTAGTGATAAGTAGGGTACATACTGTATTTTCATAATCATTGCTTTTTCAACAAGAAAAAAGTAGAAGCTGTTATTCAACTTTTAAGTCTGTTTTCTGTTTCAACAGAAACAACACTGATCGGAAGACTGACTAAGATCAACCGAATGGACATTGTTCACCTCATTGAAACCAAGATAATCAAGTCCACTCAGGAGGAGACATCATCACATACCTATGCAGAAATAGAGCGGACCATAGCGTTGGATCATAGTGAAGGTACACAAGCCAATTTTTACTTGAAGCACACTGATGATTAGGTTGTATTTTGGTCTATACTAAACAATCAGAGTTATTTACCAAACAGTTATATCAACTCTTTCTGTATGCCTGCACTGTATGCTTTGTCAGGTTTCTCTGCCCTTCATGAAGACATTGACAGCCCCAGGCCAGGCAGGCGTACAGATGCCTCACGTAGGAGTCCAGGCTCGGGACAAGAAGTACCCATGGTGTCAGCAGAGGACCTATCCTCCAGTTTGTCATCACTTCACGACACAAGTGGACGACCAGAGACAGATTCCACAGCAACAGGCTTTCTTAGAAATTCCCAGAAAGAGAAACTACAAAAAGAGATGGAGACAACATAGTAAGTTGTCTAGAAAGTTTAGTGCATGTGACCACACCCACATTAGCTTTCTAGCTTTTTTTGAAATTCATTTTGACATAGATTTCGGACCTCAAAAAGGAATGATGAGATTCTAGTTGGACTTATACTTACTGTGTAATCATTACTGCTTAAGTTTAATATATACACATTATGACGATATGAAGGAATACAGATTAAATGAAAGACTTATCAGCTTCTATTTTATTTATTTTTTAATTTATCAGCTATCCCGTGACTGAATATTACATTTTTTTTCACAGCTCATCACAAAGAGTATATGAAGAATTGACAGACACGGTACACACAGGCAGTTTTAAACAAGTAAGTCCTTTCTTCACATTGTACCGCACCTCTCCCTACAGCCTTCGATCCAATGTGATAGACCCTGTGTACAAAGGGGGACCCAAGTTAAGCGCCCAGAGTAGCCCACCTCCTTACCCCACTGTTGAACCATGTGATGATGAGGGGGCTGCTGGATATGAGGGGGCAGAGGGGGGAGAGGAGTGGAGCTTGCAGTGTCTACAAACCACCCAGTATTTGTCACCTTGGCGAGAGTCAGCAAATAGTTCACGAACAGGTGTGTGCGAGAGTCGACCGTTGTCTATGACCGATTTTGGAGATAGCTTGATTGAGTGTGATCAAGCTGAGCAAGACTTTAGGAAACTGTCTATGGAGCTTACGGAAACCGATGAAAAGATGTGCTTTACACAACAACCTACAAGTGAACAAACTCAACCTACTTCTGTGCCTTGGTTCTGCTGTTGCAATGACAGAATCCACGCTGACCAAACAAATGGCCAGAAGACATGTGGATGAAGTTTCACATCGACTCTATCAAGTCTTGTATGGACATGATTTCGAATTGATGGATTCTGATAGAGAGGATGTGTCTTTGGATGCATCCCCTGAAGACTCAATTCAAGCTGGAGTCAGGAAAGATGAGGTTGAGGGAGCGGCTAGACACACAAACATTGATGAAGATGTTTCAAACTCTGTGCTTGATGTTCACCGAGTCTTCATTTCAGGTGACCTTGATGTCAGATCCCTTCATGACATGAATGAAACAGACACTGTCACTCAGGCATTAGCAGATCCCTCTGATGTAAGTTGTACCATTTCAGGTTTAATGTCTCAAAAACCAGAACTCTTAAGCTCAACTGGTTTCATTCAAGTGTCACATGACTCAACTTCTGAGCAGATAGATGTTCATTCAGTAGATAATGCTTTGTCAGTTATGCCAGGAGCTGAGTACAGCTTTGAGGAAACACTGTCATTCAGGCAGAATGAAAATGAGGCTGTGGTCCCTGTAGAGTTTACACCTGAGATTGAAGCATCCAGATATAGATCAAGTTTACCAGAATTCACATGTGAAACCATTTGTGAACTTCATAGCTTAGTTCATGATAGATCATCTTCACCTGAATGTGTGACTGATCCAGAAATATTACCTTCAGAAAGTAGGACCTCATCACCGGAATCAGAGTCGTCAGTAAATGAGCTGAATTTTCTTGCACCTGATTCTCCAATACCTCAGTTTAGGCCCTTGTCTCCCCTTCCACCTCCTGTTTTTCCATGGGAAACTGGTGATGTTGGGGCTTGTGCCCAGGGGCAAACATTACTGCGTGCGCCAGGAAACACTTCTATGCTGTTAACATCAGAAGCAGAGGAAAGGCCATTAACGCCAATGGTTTCAAACAAAAGACCATTTGGAAGGCCACTATCACTAGGCAGTGATCATAGTGGTGAGAGATCCATTTCCCCTCAATCATTAACTTTTGACATAGAAGACAGAGCATGGTCACCTGAGTCTCCCATTTTGGACAAGATGCAATATTCTTTTACGTCTTCTAAGCATGTGACTTTGTCTCCTGATTTCCATGAAACTGGTCATTGTAGATCATCATCACCAGAGTCAATGTCATCAAATTTGGAATTTGAAACAGCAATTTTGTTATCAAAGCCTTTTGAAAATAGACTATCATCCCCAGAATCTGTAACATCTGTAAATGAACATAAAGCACTGTCACCTGATTCACCTATACCTGACTTCAGTCACAACTGGCCTGACTCAGCTATTGTACTGATTGGGGAGAGATCGACTTCACCTGAATCAGTATGCTCAGATGTAGAATATGGCTCCATGTCTCCAGCATTATTTAATACTGAAGACAGAGCGTCATCACCTGCTGCAGCTGTCTCTGGAGATGAACCTGAATCCGTTTTACCTGCCGTTGGACATAGATCACCCTCCCCTGAATCAATTGAATCTGTAGAGGTTGTGTGTGATCCCATACATGCTGATTATAGAAAAAAATCACCTGAACCATTAGTATCTGATACAGAGAACAAACCACCAACACCAGTGGAATCAGTATCTGAGGAGGAGGATGATGATGATTGGGTAGTTATATTTGCATCTGATGTTGAGGAAAGACCACTTTCACCAGAGTCAGTGCCTGAGTACAGACCAATGTCTCCACAGTCAGCAATGTTAGACATGAGAGCATCCTCACCTGAATCAGAAACATTCAATGAGTGCCTGTCCTCGGATTCTCCCACACCACAATATACGACATCTGTGCATCATGCTGTTACTATAAATGACCATTCATCATCACCAGAATCTGTGTTGTCAGATACAGAGTGTGAGGCCATGCCATTGCTATCATGTTTTGAGAATAGGCCTTTGTCTCCTGATTCAAGTGGCTCTCTAAATGATTATGGGCCCAATCCTGTAACTGACGTACCTCTTGAGGAAGACATGACACTTGAACCAACACAAGCTGCAATTGTTGTAGAAGCATGTGCTGAAAAGAAGTTTGAAACAAAAAC
This sequence comes from Sebastiscus tertius, assembly GCA_916701665.1. NCBI lineage: Eukaryota > Metazoa > Chordata > Actinopteri > Perciformes > Sebastidae > Sebastiscus > Sebastiscus tertius. The sequence goes on from CAKAOH010039696.1 coordinate 44,420, forward strand.
AAACATAATTGTTGATCTAGAAAAATCAAAAACTCAGGAAAGATACTCAACTTTTATTTTGCCAGAATCTCAAGAAAATCTTAAAAAACATAATGAAACTGAAGCTCCCAAGATACAATCAGTTGTACCTGATGGCAGTCAGACTGACCAAAACATTGTCAAACCACCAGCAGGAGTTGAGGTCTTGTCAACTATAATTACAGAAGAATTATCTCATGAGTTGTTCCATGAAGAAAACTCAAAGGAGGAAATGTGCAATCCTGTAACTAGGAAGGCAAAATCTTCTAGAAAGAAAAAATCTAAGAAATCAATCAAAACTGATAATGAACCTGTGCAGAATGTTACAAAACATCAAAAAGAATCATCTGAGTCTATAGCTACATATGGAGATGCACAAGGATCTGTTAAAGCTCTGTCACCTCCTTTGTCTCCAGAAACTGCATCTGATGATCTACCATTCCCACTGGCATTTACTACAAATGTCCCTGAAGATCAGCAATTACCTGGAGAATCTTCAGTTTCTGTACCTCAGCATCATATACCTTTATCCTTAACAGAATATTCAGTGCCAGTCTACAATCTAGCATATGATGCAGAACTTTGGAAGCTCATCTCTCAAATTCGTGACCCACAGTATGTAGGAGAAACCTTCATGAGTAAAACAGCAGTGTTTCAGTTTGCGAAGTCTTATCAGACAAAGTCAGATGTAATAGTTGACGAAGAAGCTGCTGCTTTGCAATCCGAAAATTACCAAAGATCACTTTCGCCTGATTCTGAAGCAGAATATAGACCCATGTCACCACAGTCGCTGTTGGTGCTGGATGCACTTAGACCAGATTCCTCCCACTCATGGAGATCTGAAGATAGTCAACAAGCTTTAATGCCAGATTCCCCTATTCCTCAGTACTTTGCCTCTTTCTCTGGACCCTCTCAAGTTTATCACAGATCGGTGTCAACAGAGTCAGTATTGTCAGATCTGGATCTGGAGACTGATTTAAACATTTCATTCATTTTTGATGCCAGACCATCATCTCCTGATTCAGTAGCATCTATGGACATATACAGGGCACTATCGCCTGACTCACCTATTCCTGACTTTAGACCTGCTTTAGAGTATGGGGCTATGTCTCTGTCACAACTGTCTTCTGAAATTAGACCAACCTCACCTGATTCAGTGGTTTCTGGAGATGACTACAGATGTGACTCACCAATACCAGAATTCAAAATAGGGCTGGCTGAATCAGCTTCAGTTATTGGTCATAGATCATCTTCTCCTGAGTCAGTGGTTTCTGATCTTGAATATACACAATCAAGTGTAGACATAAATGTTTGCGAGCAGAGGTCAGACTCACCAGAATCACTAGTATTGGAGACCACAGAGAGACCATTGGGTGGTAGTAGTCAAACTTTACCTCTAAAGGCAATAAGGGTACCAGTATATAGACTTGTTTATGATGCTGAACTCTGGAAGCTAATTTCTCAAATACATGATCCCCACTATGTTGGGGAGACTTTTTGCAGTAAAACAGGTGTTTTTGAGTATGCTGGAACAAGAATTGAGTATGTTCAGGAGGATTCAGGTGTGGAAGAGGGAGCGTTAGAGGGTGGTGTGAAGTTGGACATTGCAGATCAATCTAATGCAGATGGCCTTCAAGCAATGCAAACAAAGATTGAGAGGGAAGAGAGCCCAGTGTCAGAATACAGGCCAATATCACTTGGGGCATCAGCTGAGGCTGGCGAAACATTTAGAGAAAACCAGCTGATATGTCAACTATATGACCCCCATTATGTGGGAGAAGCCTTTTTAAGCAGAGACAAAGTGTTTGAATATGAGGAGACAAGTAAAGAATGTGTTCTTGATTCAAATGCTACTGAGTCGAGGTTATCATCTCCTAATTCAGAGGGATCACTAAGCAAACATAGGTCTCCCTCACCTGACTCATCAGTGCCTGACTTAAGTCTGGAGTTACAGAGCCACTCACCTGAATCAGGTGCCTCAGATCTCGAGGATTCATCAGGGTTCTTTCTTTCCGAATTTTGCACTCAAGACGGACCAGATTCCCTTGATTCAGGGACATCAAAAATGAACATGAGGCCACTCTCACCAGAATCACTGACAGAATATAGGCCTATGTCACCTCAGTCACTGATGTTGATGTCAAATTTGAGATCATCCTCTCCTGAATCAATTGGCTCTTTGAATGAATTTAGAGCTCTTTCACCAGACTCACCCATTCCTGAATTTACACAGGCACTACAAGAGTCCTCCATATCACTTATGGACTTGAGGTCTTCTTCACCTGAATCAGTGTTGTCCGATTTTGATGAGAACGTAGAGTTTTCTTTCCCAATGGTCATAGAAGACCGATCTTCTCCTGAGTCCTTAGCATCTCTGAGTAAATACAGAAGACTTTCTCCTGATTCCCCTGTACCTGACTTCAGACAGGCTTTGCTAGAGACATGTCCTGAGTTTAATGCTTACAGGTCATCGTCACCTGAATCAGAGACTTCAGAAATAGAATATGCTCCTTTGATTTCGCAGATGTTTGACTTGGAGGACAGAGCAGAATCCCGTCAATCAGGGGTGTCTGACTCTGATCTTAGATGTTTGTCTCCTGACTCCCCGCTACCCCAGTATGCCATGAGTGCACCCACTACATTAGGAGTAAGATACAGATCCACATCACCTGAGTCAGTATATTCAGATGGGGACTTGGAGATTGATTTGTGTATCCCTTGGCTTTTTGAGGACAGAGCAGCATCTCCTGGCTCAGCTGCATCCAAAGATGAATTTAGAGCTCTTTCACCAGACTCACCCATTCCTGAATTTACACAGGCACTACTAGAGTCCTCCATATCACATAGAGACTTGAGGTCTTCTTCACCTGAATCAGTGTTGTCCGATTTTGATGAGGACGTTGAGTTATCTTTCCCAATGCTCATAGAAGACCGATCTTCTCCTGAGTCCCTAACATCTCTGAGTAAATACAGAAGACTTTCTCCTGATTCCCCTGTACCTGACTTCAGACAGGCTTTGCTAGAGACATATCCTGAGTTTAATGCTTACAGATCATCGTCACCTGAATCAGATGCATCAGATGTTGAGTATTCAGCTTTGATTGATTACCCACCAAATGCTGAAGATAGACCAGATTCTCCAGAGTCCATAGAACTAGAGGTTGACGAGAGACCTCTGTCACCTGATTCTGATTCAGAGTATAGGCCTTTCTCACCTGCATCACTGATGTTGATGTCAAATTTGAGATCATCCTCTCCTGAATCAATTGGCTCTCTGAATGAATTTAGAGCTCTTTCACCAGACTCACCCATTCCTGAATTTACACAGGCACTACAAGAGTCCTCAATATCACTTATGGACTCGAGGTCTTCTTCACCTGAATCAGTGTTGTCCGATTTTGATGAGGATATTGAGTTATCTTTCCCAATGGTCATAGAAGACCGATCTTCTCCTGAGTCCTTAACATCTTTTAGTAAATACAGAAGACTTTCTCCTGATTCCCCTGTACCTGACTTCAGACAGGCTTTGCAAGGGACATATCAAGAGTTTAATGCTTACAGGTCATCGTCACCTGAATCAGAGAGTTCAGAAATAGAATATGCTCCTTTGATTTCACAGATGTTTGACTTGGAGGACAGAGCAGAATCCCGTCAATCAGGGGAGTCTGACTTTGATCTTAGATGTTTGTCTCCTGACTCCCCACTACCACAGTATGCGATGAGTGCACCCACTATGTTAGGAGTAAGATACAGATCCACATCACCTGGGTCAGTATATTCAGACGAGGACTTGGAGATTGATTTGTGTATCCCTTGGCTTTTTGAGGACAGAGCAGCATCTCCTGGCTCAGCTGCATCCAAAGATGAATTTAGGCCTCTTTCACCAGACTCACCCATTCCTGAATTTACACAGGCACTACTAGAGTCTTCCATATCACATAGAGACTTGAGGTCTTCTTCACCTGAATCAGTGTTGTCCGATTTTGATGAGGACATTGAGTTATCTTTCCCAATGCTCATAGAAGACCGATCTTCTCCTGAGTCCCTA
>CAKAOH010039696.1:48505-116646 GCA_916701665.1 Sebastiscus tertius
CAGAATCCCGTCAATCAGGGGAGTCTGACTTTGATCTTAGATGTTTGTCTCCTGACTCCCCGCTACCCCAGTATGCCATGAGTGCACCCACTATGTTAGGAGTAAGATACAGATCCACATCACCTGGGTCAGTATATTCAGATGAGGATGGGGACTTGGAGACTGATTTGTGTATCCCATGGCTTTTTGAGGACAGAGCAGCATCTCCTGGTTCAGCCGCATCCAAAGATGAATTCAGACTTCCACCTGATTCACCTTTACCTGATTTTATGCAACCATGGTTTGGATTACCTGAAACTATTTGTGCAAGTGGGTCAGCATCCCCTGAGTCAATCTGTTCAGATATAGAATACAACGTTCTAAGCGTAGGATCACTAGTTTATGACAATAGACCCTCTTCACCGGGCTCAGGGGCATCTGGAGATGAATACCAGGCTCTGTCACCAGACTCACCCATACCTGAATATAGACCAGCAATACCTGAACGTGTTATTGTGAATGTTGGATTTAGATCAACCTCCCCCGACTCCACTGAATCAGATATTGAGTATACTTTGAGTGAGTTTTTGATGTCCATGAATTATGGTGTAGAGGATAGACCAGATTCCCCTGAATCAGTAGGATCCGAAGTACAAGAGAGACCACTATCAGTTGAATCCATACCAGAATACAAACCCTTGTCGCATGTGGAATTGATGTTACTTGGAGACATCCGATCAGTATCTTCAGAATCTATTCAATCACTTGATGAACACAATAGGTTGTCACCAGACTCACCTCTTCCTTGGTTTACTCAAAATGTCCTTGAGATTACAGCAGCAGAAGCACACTACCGGTGTTCGTCCCCAGAATCAATATTGTCAGATATGGAATATGCTTTGACTTCATACGACTCAGAAGTCACTGACATGAGATTACGATCACCTCAGTCAGAGGGATCTGATTATGAATGTAAACCCTTGCCATCTGAATCACCAATACCTGATTTTACAAAGACATTTGTAGAAAATATCATGACTGCGAGAGACATATCACCCACTGAATTTTCTGGTTCAGATGATTTGTCACAAACTTTAGACCTGTTTTGTACAGAAGAGAGGTCAACATCACCAGAGTCTTTTGAATCAGATAAGGAAGAATTACTTTTGCCACCCAAATCATCAATACCCAAATTAAAAGACCAAACTGCCAATGGAGCAACCATCGATAGCACTGTTTTATCAACAACAATGGCACCTAACTCACCTGATGAATCCGCCATCAAAGCAGCTGAATATAATCTAATTTATGATGCAGAGCTGTGGAAGCTGATTTCTCAAGTACATGATCCTCAGTATGTGGGAGAAACTTTCAGCAGTAAAACAGGGTTTATGCAATTTGTTGGCAGCACAATAGAATATGAAAGGGGTGTTCCAGATGATGAAAAAGATAAAAATGAGCATGATGCCATTGCCACAGTACCACCTTCAGAGGAGACACATCCATTTACTTCAGCAGACACTGATGATGGCTTTTTCTGCACGACAAGTGCACAAGTTATATCTGACATACCTGTTTCAGAGTCACCTCCACCAGTGCTTGAACACATTTTGTCCTCAGGAGCAGCTCCATACAGACAGGCTAAATACATATTTGAAATACCTGCCACTGAGGCACAAACAGAGTCTGATGGTGATTGGGTGGTTGTATCAGTATCTGACATAGAGGATGATGATCTATGCTATTCACCAGAATCCTTGATAGACTATAGACCCATATCCCCTAATTCTGTCATGGTGATAGAAGCAAGAGCATCATCACCAGAATCTGTCACATCAGTCAAAGAGTTTAGACGACTCTCACCAGATTCCCCTTTACCTGAATTTGCAATGGCAATGCCAGAATATGTAACGTTCCTGAGATCAGCATCATCTTCACCTGAATCTTTAGCATCAGATATAGATTATGTGCCATTTGGAAATTTGGAATCTCAGTTTGCAGAAAGCAGGCCATCATCTCCAGAATCGGCACTGTCAGAGGATCGGAATGAGAGAGAAAGGTCATTGTCACCTGACTCACTGCCTGAATACAGACCCATGTCGCTTGAATCAGCCATGCAAATGGCTGACAAAAGAGCATCGTCTCCAGAATCGATGCCTGAGTTCAATGAGAACAGGTCACTGTCTCCAGACTCTCCCATCCCTCAGTTTACAGTATCACTGGAGTACACCCCTACATATAGGTCATCATCACCTGAATCAATGGGTTCAGATTCAGAGTGCGAGCTTATGGTCACATCATTAAGAGACGCTGAGACCGACAGACCATCCTCACGTGAATCCATATCATCTGACAATGAGTTCAGAAAACTATTGCCTGACTCACCAGTACCTGATTTTATGAGAATATTGTCTTCTTATTTTATGGATGCTATCCACATTGATAGATCATCTTCACCAGTGTCTATTTCATCAGACTCTGAGTTTGTTGCTTTACCTATTGATTGTTGGATTGATGATAGCCCAAGGCCACTGAGCCCTCAAACTGCGGAGTCAGAGGAGGAATTAGGCTTTTGTTGTGAGGGTACTGAACTTTTGAGTCATGTGACATCTCCTTTATTACCTGGCCAGTCTTCATCATCACCTAACAAAGGGCCATTGGCTGTGTCATCATTACTAATTCAAACTAGTGAGACAAAGTCTGAGAAAGGACTTGTCAATCCTGACATAAAAATGACAGGACTGCAATCAGAAGATTTGTCATACGAATGGATCCAGCGTGGACCAGAAGCTGAAAGTATCTCAACATTACAAACCACTGTTTGTGAGGAAGACTTCCAAAAAGACATTCCTGTGAGACCATCACCAGTTCAAGATGCAAAAAGAAATGAAAAGAAGATCTTACCCATCAGTGATGGAGAATTAAAGAACAAGACAGCCTCACAAAGGGTAAGACTGAGAGCATGACAATCAAGCAAAGACTCACTTTTGTTTTGGATGAATTCATTAACCTGTCACTTGGAGGAACTGCCTTGATGAACTAATAACGAAATGGAGTGCAGTTAATGCATCGGATGTGTCCGGAATTTGTAAGGAATGTGTCAGGAATATTAAAATACGTTTTGCTCCTCCTTTAGTTCCTTTTTAATTTTCTGACGCTAAGCTCCTTTTGAAGTTGCATGTTGTGGCTTCACATATATTGTTCTAAACCTAATATCTAAACCTATATCGGCTGTATGGAAAATAATCATTGCATAGTGATGCTAACCTGGTGAAATGTTGAGGTGATTTTAATGGTGCATACCAATCTGTACGTTGATTTTTTTCTTATTTTTGTAAACTTATTTAGATCATATTGATATTCACTTACAGGCTCCTCCTCAGACACCAGAGGAAACACAGTTTCAAACAGACGATGATGTGTATGACCAGAACTCATACACAACCCACAGAACTGAGAAGACATCATGTTTAAAGTCGGACACATCACAAGGGCACTCAGAGTGGGAGTTGTCCCCTGAGGAATTACAGTCCAGTGAGCTTTTTTCACCCATGTCAACTCAGTTTTTGGTACCACCAGATTATGAAGCAGTATTTTCAGGACATCAAACCCTGAGAGTTTCTGAATGCAGCCAAGCCTCTTTGAATGATTTGAGTCCAGTGTCTCCAGTGTTCAGTGATTCAATTTCAGCTCAGGCTGAGGCCGCCAACAAGGGAGACTCTGAAAATGCTGAAAACTTTGAGTTTTCCCCAGACTTTAACAGAGTCCTCTCAGACTTTGAGAAAACAGTCTCTGAATTTGAATCAGAGGATCCAAAGGTCATACCAAAGGAACTCAGTAAAGGATCGGTATCTCCGCAGCACTCTGAGTCAGATGTGGAATTCTTCGACTGCAGTCAAGCCTTCTCTGATTTCTATGAACCAGAAGAAGTGAAACTGGAACATGCGATTACCTATCATATCTCTGAACCCCCGTCCCCAATGCCTGGTAGTAGCCCTGATGTTGGCTTCCTGCAAGGGAGCCCTCAGTACACTGCTCACCCTTTCCTCCAAGTGGACGACTACAAGCGCTTCTCTTCTGGCAGTGAATGTTTCAGTGAATTAGCGTATGATTCAGAAGGATCACGGGAGGGTCGAACAGAGGGTGGCCTCCCGTTGTGTGAGGAGCTGCCTTCCAGAGATCAGGCAGGGTATTACGATGATGATGACTTCCTGGGAAGGGTAAGGGGTTGAGCATGAGCACAGTGCTGCACTGGCTTTTTTCTTGCCTGGCCAGACTGGATGATGTGGTGCTGTATTTAAGACTCAAACCCAGAAGATAAGCACACTAAGTTTGCACTTTACCTAAATGGGGCTAATGAGTGCTTTGGTGTGCATGGGTGCCTAAACTTTCAAGGAATTTACAAAAATGTAACAGCTATGATGATTTGCTGTGTCAGCAGTGGCTGAAAAAGGCATTGCCATTGGTGGTGTGATGTGTTTGCAGTTTAACTCTTGAAGATTTATTTACAAGCTGCTGTAAAAAACTATAACATATAGCTCTTTGTTCGCACTTGTTTGCATCCTTTGATTGCTGTTGTTCCCATCAGTGTGCGAAATATTATTTGACAATCGGACTGTTCCATGCTGTTCTATTTGAAAAATAGAGTAGACGTACTTCAGCCACACATTAAAGTAATATCACGATTTATCTCAACCTGGCGTATTTCCCATAAATGTGATCATTGTGACTCTATGGGTCGTGCTAATTTTGCACTTGCCAACTCCATTGTAGAGATTTGGGGAAACAAGAACTCAAACAAAACAACGTATGAGCAAGCCTCCTACAGCTTTCCAGATTATTTTTAGATAGTGGCCGACTAGCAAGTCTCCAAACCTATTTTGCATGTGGAATTGTTTATGTGTATGTATGTGTACTTGTTTTTCGCACACTGGTTCCCATCCTTGCACGTTTATTTCAGTTGAAAGTTTTTTATATCACTGTGCCTTCTCTTCATCTCACATCACTATTGTGTACAGCCATATATTTTTTTATTCATTGTAGTCCCTTATTCCATTTGTCTGTACACAAACCTTTTTGGCAAGCGAACATAAAAGTGAGGTTCAGAGAAAAGAAGGAACAGCTGCTGTCTGCAGGATTGTGCTGTAGTAACACGCTGTAACACTGACCTGATACATTGACCCATGCTGGTCTCTCCCAGGAGATAGCAGAGGAGCTAGGGTCGCTGTCTTCTGATAGCTCAGAGGAAGAGGTGCTGACCACCAGGGTGGTTCGACGCAGAGTTATCATTCAGGTAAACAAGCATCAGCTGCTGCAGCTGTGCAGCCCCAGTGCACTGTGGAGTGGTGCAGCTTTTGTGGGTAGCAGCGGTTTAGTGCTCCTTGGTATTTTTTTATTTTTGCTAGACTTGACTTACCGGGTTAATCATATTATACAGAACGTCCCTTACTTGCTTTGCATAGAAAAGGAAAATTTCTAAGGGTGGAAAAGGACTTTTAAACATTCCTTTTTTGTTTTTTTTTGTAATTGTTAATTTGTTTCTGCACGCTCACTTGCTTTTAATTTGTTCATGTCTACATCATTTTCTTTGTTCTGTTGTAGAAACTAAAGCCACAATGTGTAGAATTTTACACTGACTTTGGCGCCCCCAATTTTTTTGTTTTTACAAAAAGAAATGCATCAAATATCATCAAAATGATTTGAAAGATTCTATACTTCATCAAAATTATACACATATGGGCTTTAAAATAGACTAGATTTGGTGGTGTTGGTCATGTATGGGCAATTTATATTTTATGTTGCTTGAAATACTTTCTCTGATGCCAGTTGCTTGCGGTTCTCCTCTGTGCAGTAACGTGAACTGATGGTATGTGTTTTGTCTTTTTACAGGCGGATAACCTACCAGAGATCCCACCACACACTGTCACAGAGGAGAAGTACACAGATGAGCATGGCAACATGGTAGTTAAGAAAGTAAGTATCATCAAAATATCCATTATTTGTACTTAAAATCACAGTACTATTCCTTGGCCTGTATAATGAAAAAAATGTTAACCAGCTTAAATGTTTTACAGCAAAGTTATTCTCTTCTTGTTTTGTCCACCAGATCACACGGAAGGTGATTCGTAAATACGTGTCAGCAGATGGCATGGAGACACAGGAAGTGACCATTGAGGGCTCTCACCAGGAGACAGTGCAGATCGAGGAGGGAGACACCGTCTCCAGAGTGGTGAAGAGGACTGTGCTTCACAGTGAGGGAGATCAGAAAGAGGTCAGTGTGATTTGAAAATGGGCGTACTTCCCCTTTAAGTCTCTGCATGCATCTCTGCATGTGTGTTGGCATCCTAACATTAGCTAGCTATTACTAATACAAAGCACACCTGTGGCTGATCGAAAGGTTAATAGTTTTGCTGGTATCTGGCCATAAAAGTATTGAGTATAGATTGAGATTTTGCCCCAATGACAGCACTAGATAAAACATTAAAGTACATAGTATATTCTACACAGTACATAACATCTCGTTGTCGTCTTCTCTCCCAGTTGACCTTCTCGGAGCCCCTGACCCTGGGCGCCGCCAGATCATCAGAGTTTGAGGTGGAGCCAGTGAAAGGTCGAAAGGTCAGCAAGGTTGTCAAGACAACGGTGGTGAGAGGTGAGAGGATGGAGAAGCAGACGGGAGACCCCTCGCTGGCTGCAGATCTCCCCTCAGCCAGACAGGACTTTGAGAAGGTCAGTGTGTCCAGAGATTACTAAAAAAATGATTCTATGAAGAGCTGATTTCACACATTTACCAGGTATTCTTTGAGATTAGCTCTTGGTCATGAGAGGAAATAAAAAAAAGTGTGGAGTCGCTGTTGGTTTCGATACCAAAATCACAGTGTAACTTTACAAGTGCTTTCGCTACATGCTGATATGTGTTTTTGTTTTTTATATAACTTATCAGTAATGACTGTTGAGCAGATCTGTATGTCAGATTCCTCTACCCTCTTTCTGATCCCTCTCTCCTCCCTCGTTCTTTCCCCTCCAGGCATTGAGTTATGCTGGAGGCTTTGGGAAAGTGCTCGTGCCTCATGTAGTAGAGAAAGAGATTGTGCAGGACGACGGTTCTGTGGTTAAAAGGTTGGACAGCCGCATGGGAATGTGTAGAACTGACCACAAAGAAACTGGTGTTTACTAAGAGGGCAGTTGGCAGAGGTTAACATGGAAGCATGGTGTGATTGCACTCTTATCTTCTCACCTGTAATGTTACAGTTCAAACTTTGTTTTTGACTTTGCAGATTAAGTTTTACTCACCAGCCTTTTTGCTGAGATCTGGAATGCAGCAACACTATTAGACTAGGGTTGTCAAAGTTAACGTGATAATAACGCGGTCGTCTCAACGCCACTAATTACTTTAATGCATTAACGCATTGATTTTTAGGCTGTAGCCAGATTTAAAGCTAGAGTGAAGATACTGGCATCATGCGAAACTTTTTAGGTTACTGTAGCATGGAAACACACCAGTGGGTGAGGAGTTAAATTTTCAAAGAGAAGAGGGCAAATATGGGAATCTACAGATGCCAATATTAAAATTAAATTATTTAATCACACTGAAAATTCATTATGTATTTGAGTGCACATGATCTACGAAATTAAAAATTTGGAAAATCAAAAATTTGGAAAATCAAAAATTTGGAAAATCAAAAATTCCATTTGCATTTTAATGTTTAAAATGAAATAGATAATTTTCATTTCAATTTCATAAGAAATTATGTAGAATTATGACCAGTCCAGTCGGCTTTTATTTTATAATTCCATTTTTTCTAATAAGACTATCATCACAATCATAATTGTACTTTTCATTACGGTGTCTTTCTCTCTCAATATCAGCTCATTCAGACCAAAGCAACAGCTAATCACATAACTCTCTTTTCCCTATTTGTCTTAATTAATAAAAGTGGTGTCATGAAATAAAACAGTCATTTGGGAAATTTGCATTGCAAAATAAAAACAGATACACAATGCTGGAATAAAATATTTTTATTGTGAAAATAACATAACAATATGCTAAGTTTAAAAATGCATTTAACAATTTCATGGTTATAGATTTTAACAATATTATTTTGTCAAATTAATAATTTCAAACATCGAAGTAAAAATGTGCGTTTTCTATTTGAATTGTGAATTAACATGAATGGTTAATGATTTAACATTAATATTGGCAGCCCTGGACTTCCATAGTCAGAGATAGTGACTACTGAGCTGTGGCCCGTTTAACCCCTATAGAGTGTATTTGGTTGATGACCAGTATCTGGCCAGTCCATGCCTGTAAACATGTCCAGTGACTGCTACTCATCAGAGTCAGCTTGGATGTGGTGTAACTCTTCTTTTCTGGTCCTGCAGAAGCCAGATGCGTAAGTCGCGAACCCAGAAGAGGACTGTGGTGAGGGATGGCCAGGGGAAGCACGTGCACCTGGAGCGTCTGGACGACAACCCAGACGCCCTGCAGCCTGACGCACTGCAGCAGCACCTGCACCGACTGCTCCAACGCTACTGTGAGGACGACCAGGAGAGGGAGGAGGAGGAGAAGGAGAAAGAGGAGAAAGAGGAGGAGGAGGAGGAGGAGGAGGAGGAGGAGGAATTCTTTGACTGAGCAGCTGCTTCCACTGATCTTCAGGTCAGGCCCCCCCCCCTCTTGTTGTCCTCGCCGATCACGGGATTCTACTTTTTCTTTCTTCTTCGTCTTCTTTTTTGTCGAATACTGGGACAGTATTTTCCACGCTTTAACACTCTTCCTTCCTTCACGTTGTGTTTCCTTTGCTCTTTTTGTGACCAAAGATGGCACCCCTTCATATTTTTTGTCAGATGATGATTTTTTGTTTTTACCTTTCGGGCTGCTGTGGTGCGGTTACGGTACGACGCACCAAAAGGTGGAGCGAAGTCAAAAAGGGGGCATCTTGGATGTTTCGCCTCACGCACAGGCCTCTTCTTGAAAACTCTTGTAAACATTTGTATATATAAAGGAGATGAAAAAAAATCATGCTTGGACTGGGGAAAAATTCAAAAAAATTTGAAAGCATTTAATACATTAGCCCACCTAAACCTGCTGTACATGCACCGATTCAGCTGGAGAATGGCCACCGTACAGATGAGATTAATGTCTGGTAGAGAATACATTGGGAGGAGTGAATGTGTGTATCACCATGGACTCTATATACAGCCAAACATCACCCTGCTGATCTGTTTACAAAGGCTGTGTGATCACACCTTTTGTCTTCCCATGACCTTTTTTGTTCATGTGTCTTTCTAATGTGTGTTGTGCATTCACATTTTATCTGTCACAGAGCTGCCACTACTTCTGTGTTGTGTATATATATATATATATATATATATATATATATATATATATATATATATATACACAGTGTGTCTATTGAGAAAGAAAGTAGTGATGAGGAATGTTTTCGATGCAGATTGAGCACTTACCCCGCTGTACTCGTAGCTCCCGTCGTCTGTGTTTCACGGTCCAACTTCACACGCTGCTTCTCCTCACCTCATACCGCAGCCGTGCTAATATAACTGTCCTCTATCAAGCCTTTTAAAGGAACAGGCTGGCTTTATTTTTCTTCTTGTCAACAAGTCACATGTGCAGAGCCAGACCAACAATGAATTGACTTACTAACAATTATTGTGTGTGTACCTGATGGATCTTCTTCCTCCGTGCCATAGAGCTCCATTGTTGTCCAAAAACTATTAAAACACAGCAATGAGCCTAACTGTCGGTGGTGACATACATTTTTTATCTGTTCAAAATGTACCTTAAAGGGAGATTTGGCAAGTATTTAATACTCTTATCAACATGGGAGTGGATAAATATGCTGCTTTATGCAAAGGTACGGTATATATTTATTATTGGAGATCAATTAACAACACAAAACAATAACAAATATTGTCCATAAAACCACATATCTTGAGGTCGGAGGTCAACGGACCCCTTTTAAAAATGGCCATGACAGTTTTTCCTCACCGAAATTTAGCGCAAGTTTGGAGCGTTAAAGGTCCAAAATTGCACTAATGCGTTAAAAAAATTAGTGGCGTTAAAACAAATTTGCGTTAACATGTTATCACCGTGTTAACTTTGACTGCCCTAATTCAAATTAGTGGACGTGTTTTAACATGTTTACTCAGCCGGTTGTATAATGTCTTTATCACGTTTGACATTATAACCCTGATGATGTCATAGTGATGTCATCAGGGTAACCTCAGTTTGGGCTTGGAGCCTACACATTGTTAATTGGAATAACCTGCGTTACAAGCTGGAGATGTGTTTGAAAAATGTGGGTGCTTATCAGGCAGGAAGGGTCTAATGGAAAAAATGCATTATGGGAAATGTAGGAGCTCTTTGGCGTTTGACTCATACTAGGGACTAAAAGTCAGGATGCCTCCGCTTTATGAACTTTATGGAAGTGCAGTCTAAAATCACTTTTTAATGTCCATCCTTTAAGGTCGTAAAACGTTCCCTTCTTGCGTCTCATCATCAGTTTTCATAATTTCCCTGAGTCTGTATTTAGATTCAGCTCGTCAGTGCTGAATGTTGTCTTTCGCCAATTAACACATTTTAATTGTCTGTCAGCTTAATTTCTATTCAATCGTGTGTGATGCTGAAAATCGCTTCGTCAGGCAGAAGCTATGTTTTGATGTGAGCTTTGATTACATAATTTCCATAATTTTTTCCCTAAAGCATTTAGGCTACTTAATTATTACTGCAAATTACAAAGCTTTGTCATCCTAATCGTATTACTCTATAATGAAACAAACAACCGCTGTCATCAGAAAGTGACATTGCTTTAGCTGATGCTAGAGAGAGGGAGGACATCCCATTTCACAAAATTGCATTTCTTTGGTTCCTCACATCCTCAGTAATTAATGCAATTAAGGGAACTGACAATGTCATTTATTACTGAAAATAGTCCCCAACAAATGTCCTATTTCTTCCTGTTTGAGTAACTACAGTGACCAGCTGTTTTAGGAAGTTACTGAGTCTTTTTAAATCATGAAACTTTAATATTTGTGAGTCGAAACCAATGGGTTTGGGGCTGAGAGGCACTGACAGGGTAGGAAGTCAGAACGCATTAAGAGACGGTCTAACACATTGTTGGTTTTGGTCTTTTCATGGGGTTTGTTGACGATAATGAAATATGGAATAACACCAGACTTATCCTTTCTGTTTTTAGACACCACACATGCTTTGCTTTAATTGTTGATTTGACTTGTTCTTATCACTGCTATCAAAGGATCGACACATCAACTTAAAATGTGACTTCCGTCATCACAGACACATACTTCCTTATTTATTTATTGCCGTCCTTTTTGTGACCCATGTATACTCCAGGAGTTGAAGCTGAGAGTGATGTGTGTGTGTGTGTGTTTGGCTGTGTGTTTGAATGTGTTCTGAAGCTAAAAGTCAAGACAAATTTGCCATCATAAGAAAAAACAGGATTGGATTTGAAGGCTGGTTGAATTGTGTACAGGCTGATAAAGTATGTTTGGTGTTCATCTACAGTTGAGACTTTATCTGTGTAACAATACGATCCTCACGTTGCCGTTTACTTTGTGCGTGATCCAATGGAAGAATAAAAGAAATGTCCAAAAAAGAGACCACTGATTTGATAAATGAGCATCTTGTTTCCATGGTGATAAGAATATATACATATTAACAGTGCAAATATCTATGCGGGCATGTATGACTTTATCAAATTATTACTAAAAAATAAACCTGAAACGCTAACAAGGCATAGCAGCTGCAGTGTGTACATGGCAGAACAATAAAACTGTACATGTGTCAAATGTGAAGTGATGTCGTTCTTTCTAACGGCAGCCTGGAAAGGAGTTCAAGCTAACTGGTGTTGACGGGTGACGTCCAGACTTTTGGACAGTGCATAACCAATAATGGACAGACTTCAACATTTGTTTCATTATTCCAAGTTGTGTGTGCAGCCTGAATTTCAGCAGAACTGGATACAAAACAACAGTGACTCTACTCTGAGGAAACTCATCTGATGGCAGTAAGGTGATCCTGGGCCCATAGACTGAAGACACAACAATGTCTTAATACAGGTTTTTAGGCTATATTGAAATTAATTCGTAGGCTATGCAGTTATATTAAAAGGTAATATTGTGAAGAATTATCTCTGGGACATTTTAATCTGTTTGTTATAACCATAAACTGAAGTGGACGTGGTCACCATTGGTTTGTGGACTACCGTTTTGAAGCCTCAAGTTTGGCGCCACTTTGTTTTTTTGGAGCCAGAAGTGACCATATTTGGTGATATTTACCTGCAGGTTTCCAGAATCTCGGCCAGCTTCCTCAGGACCTGGTCGTGCCGCCATCTATAGCGCACTTGGGTCGGTGCGGTCTTGCATCCTGACAGGATGTGTTGTAGGCTTGTATTGATGGTACTGCACAGGGAGCAGCTCTCCTCCTTGCTGAACCACTGGTAGAGGTTTCAAGGGCAGGGCAGGGTGTCGTATGTTGCACGGATGAGCAAGCGGAGTCTGGCTTGTGGAATCTTCCAAAGATCTGCTCAAATGATTGACCCTGCTGCTGTCTTACGTCATCCATATAGCTTCTCAGTGGAGGACGCCTCTGTCCTGACTGCAGCTTTACTCCTCTGACCATTTGTCTGGCTCCAATCAGGATCACTTTGAAAGCTGTCACAAACAGGATGGGAGAGATTGCGCACCCCATGGCGACTCTTACCTCCCAAGCATTGCCAGCTTGTTGTGAAGTCTTGGTGGGCGAAGCACATCTGGAGATCCTTGAAGTATCTTACCACTGTAGGTCACTGATGGTGTCAGAAATGTAGAAAAACTCCATGGCAAACTCAATGAGCTGGTGGGGAACGGAGCCATAGGCGTTGGGGAGATCTAGCCACACGACATGCGGGTCGCCCTTCTCTTGCTTGGCTCTCTTGGATCTGTTCCCATATCACTGCAGAGTGCTCCACACATCCCAGAAAGCCCGGCGCACATGCCTTCTGAACACTGGTGTCGATGTATCCATTGTCAATGAGGTAGTTGGGTCATCCTTTTGGCTACTACTGAGAAGTTAAGCAGTGCAATGCTCCTGAACTGGCTTAGTTGGCTGGAATTCTGCTCCTTTGGGATAAAGACAGTCACTTCTCTTTGCCACTCAGAAGGGATGCACCGGTTCTTCCAGGCTGTTCTCTTGAAGTTCCACAGGGTCTTCAGCATGTAATAATAATAGTAACATTGATTGTCAAGCAGGGCCATGACAGCAGACACAACCATGATCCAGGTATGATCCATATATATGTACACATATACGGTATGTATGTGTGCGTATGGGAAAAGAAGACAAAATTAAACAAGAACAAACCAAGTCATTTGGCATAAATCACACATTTATTCGATATTACTAAAACATAGATCAGGCTTGTCCCATCATGGTAACATTATATACCAGTGTCCCATCAGGAATTTCAATGCATCTTAAAAAGATAAAAACAAACTGTGGTGTGTGAGGGACAAATGTGATTCAACAAAAAGAATGCAAACTGTTTTCCAAGCAAAAAAAAAAAAACCTCAATACCCTTAACACCCAACGTAATCATCAGTGGACACCCTGTGACTTTATCTTCAAACTGTTCCCTGTGCTTTGATTCTGGAGTTTAATTTCCCGTTCGTTGTTTTTTTCCTCCATCCTAATCTTCAGTGTTTTCAATTATGAACCTTTAGATATGAATCTGCAAGTGATGCCAAAAAAAAAAACCCCGTTCCCTTTCATTTTACAGTGATACGAAAATAACACAATAGAGTAACGTAACATGAACTATAATGGTGATTTACTGCTCTGTAATTCTGGCTAAAAATCCAATTCCCTCGCGACAAAAATGAACTAACTAATGGCTAACTTGCTTCCAGAACCAAACGTTTCAGCTGAATTTGTCTTTCCCTGTCAGTGTCAACATCATGATTCTACTTTATTCTTGTCCAGTGTAAAAACATGGTGCTGTAAAAACATTGGCATACACCAGTTGGACATAGAATAGCACAGAATAAAGGTGGGACTCAATCAAGGTTGAAAGGGCTTAAAGGAAAGCACTAATAATGACAGGTGGAGGAACAGGCATCAACGTCACAATACCAAAAGTAAACACAACAAAATAGCTGATAAAATTCACATAATTAGCTCCTTATTGTATGGAAATTGACCGGAAAGAGTCACAGAATGGCCTTTAAGAATTCTATGCATGTCTATACATTCTATCATAAGAGACTGCGATGATGGAAGTTTGAACAGACAAAATAAAACATATGTTTCAATTGACTTTCCCTTTTAAACATGTAGTTAAAATTCCTAGTAAACATACTTGGTGCCAGTGGCAAACCAGAAAACACATTTGTAAAATTAGCCATATTGGATACTGCTAAAAATGAAGCAAAGAGAGAGCGATTTACATCAATTACCAAAACTTGTACATCACCAAAACAAAAGCAAGCTCGTGCCTGACCTCGGCAAATTCTGAAAAGATACATGAGTAAAAAGCAGATATGTGATATATTGGTCATCGTGCCAAAAGGCGAAAACATCACAACAGCTCATGAATCTTCAATATGTGCAATATTCAAATGATAAACTGTCACTACATGACTGGAAGTTTCACATATTTCAACCAGCCCATTAAAAATGAATCAACTGGAACAACTTGTTCCTCTGAAAACCTCTTCTATTGATCTAAAAAAAAAACAACTCCCATAACAAACACCACACACTCTCACTACAAAATGATATTGTCAAGACTTGAAGTTTTACCCTTGTTTTTTTTTTAACATGTTCAATAATCTTCAGTCCAGCAGCGACAATATGTAAACAACACACTGAGAGGGCAGAGCTCTAGCTATCGTGGGCAGGGATTGGCTGAGGAATCTGATAGACACTTGGTAGGCGGGGTCTGTTTAGCTGACTGTTGTAGGCTGGAGGGTGTTTGTGGTCAAAGATGGTCCTCTCAACTGAAACACAAATCACAAGTGGATTAATTAATTCAATTACTATTACTTTTTTCGACATACTATAATATGACTTTAAATTTCTCGACATACTATACTATGACTTTTTTCATAAATATTTTAACATAATATACTATGACTTTTTTTCCCAAAACTTTTTTACATACTATACTGTGATTTTTAAAAAAAAAAAAAAAAAAAAATGTCGACTTTCTATGACTTTTTTTCATGAAATTTTCAACATGCTATATTACGACTTTTTTCCGACATATATGATGACTTTTTTTTCTCAAAAGATTTTTGACATGCTATGACTTTTTCATAAAATCTGATACTGTTTCATGAAATCTTCGACATGCTATACTATGACTTTTTATCATGAAATTTTCAACATGCTATATTATATTTTTTTTCTGAAATTTACGACATACTATACTATGAATTTTTTTCATGAAATTTTCAACACGCTATACTATGACTTTTTTTTCGAAATACTATACTATGACTTTTTTTTTATGAAATTTACCACATACTATACAAAGACTTTTTTTCATAACATTTTTGACATACTATATGACTTTTTTTCATAAAATGTCCGACATGCTATGACTTTCTTTTCATAAAATCTGATACTGTTTCATGAAATTTTCGACATATTATACCATGACATTTTTTTCATGAAATTTACGACATACTATACTATGAATTTTTTTCATAACATTTTTGACATACAATATGACTTTTTTCCATAAATCTTTTGACATACTATACTATGACATTTCTTTCCATGAAATTTTGGACATACTTTTTTCTTAAAGTCCAAAGTTCATTATTTTGTTAATGTGTTTACGGTGCATATTCTTGATGCGTTATACCTCATATTCACTACATATTTTTGGTGCCCCGTGTGAGGCTTATTAATTATCGTTAAATATGTTGGTACCCTTTAAGGCATTCATGCTACAGCATCAATAGCAAATTAAAACAAGCAGATCAGAGAACGATATGAATACAAAACATAAATATGATAAAATATCCATAAAAAAATATTAGATTGTTTTGTAGAAAAATCTGCAGCAAGACAAGAAAGCATTGGAGGTAAAAGACAGAGAGGATGACAAGGGAGGAGGTGTTGGCCTTACTTGGTGGGCACGGTGGGCGAGCCGGAGCGGTGGAAGTGGATGTTCTGCCACTTGCTGTCGCGGCGGTGCCAGATGCGGGTCTCCTCTGACTGCATGGTGCGAGGCATGCCGTTGCTGTCGATGTACTGGGTGAGGCGGATGTAGGCGATGCAGGCAGCCTCGTCCCCAATCAAGTGGACGTGGGGGTTGAGCAGGATGGTGTGGATGGGCTGCTTCACCTTGGATAGAGCTGCAGAGGAGAAGAGCATGGGTGAAGGAGACGGGGAGGATAACACTTAATATGACCGCTCTTTAGACGACTACGTCTGAGGTGCAACTGAACACTGAGTGAATCAACTCTACATTTACCAGTTTCCTTCTCATCAGCAGGGTCTGAGTCAAAATCAGAGAGTGCACTTTAAAGGGAAATTCCAGTTTATTACATCCTGTGTTATTTTTGTAGTTTTGCCCATCATCCCTGGCAGTAATAATAATAGTATTTTATTTACCATTGATGAGTTAGATGGAGCAAGAAACATTACTTTTTTTAACTGATAGAAAGACTGAACGAAACTACAAAAGTAAGACCAAAGTTGTAATGAACTGAAATGATCATTTATAAAAAAATTCTGCATAACAAGTTGTTTCTTTCTAGTTCAGTTTGGTTATTCCCATGATATGAACTGTGTTTTCATCACAATAAGTTCTCGTCAGAGCATGATGAGCTGGTTATAATAAATCACTTTTGAAATCAAAATGCTAAAAATGTTGTATTATTAGTTGTTTAAAATGATCAGTTCACCCAAATATACATATCTTAGCGAGCAGATTGTTTTACTTTGAGTCCTTTAATGTCATTTTTCAACACTGTGAGCTCCCCATATGAAATTCGACGCACCTCAATATGTCGAGGGGGAAGCAAAAATCTCAGATTTCTCAAAAGCTGGACAAATAAATGCAAAACAATCTGCTGGAAATAGATACCACTAGAGTTAAATAGTAAACTTTGTGCTTATACTATCGTGGTAAACCTAATAGAAGTAATGCTTTTATCATTGTTACAATCCCAAACATAAATGCTGTGTTTCAAACACTCATTCTTTTACCATTCTCAAAGTAGAAGCGGTGGAAGTCGGTGCCTTCCACCAAGTTGCCCAAAGCCTCCGGCTCAAAGGACGTGAGGCCAGGATCACATATCTTCCTGAAATATAATACCAGACATATTAGAGTCAGGGAAATATTTGGTTTAACAAGTAGAAGTCTGTCAGATATTTTGAGTCGTAAGTAAATTAAACTAGTTGAACTAACGTGTAGGCTTCAAAGTCGCCGTTGTTGATGGCCTCAATGAGCTGCTCAGTGACTTTAATGATCTCCTGCTTACGAGCTGAGACACAGAGACAAAGAGAAACAAAGGCACGTTAGATTAGATGGAATACACAAACCCCTGATCAATATGAAAAGAAGCACAAATTAAGGTTAACAATGGACCAATGTGGAACATCAGGACAACATCGACCCAAAACCACAACATCCAGGGACTGAGGTTCACACAGAAATACAGTCACATAGAAATGAATGAAGGAAAGACTGGTAGGAAGTTAGTCAGCATGGTTCAACATAGAACAACATCAAAATTACCTTTCATGCTAAGTAGGTAAGCTAGGAAACAATGAATGGACAGAATAAGTGCTTTTGTTGCGGCTTGCTAAAAAGTACACCCACCACTGACATTACACTATGGAGATGACATTACGGAGTCAAACACACACACACACACACAGACCAATACTGTAAATCCATTATTACCTTCAACAGCTGGAAGTCCACTGTTGTTCCCAGCTAACTGAATACTTACAGTCTGCTGACTGAGCTGTGCACTGATTCTCTCAATTGACAATAAAAGCAAAAAGAAACTAACTGCAGAAAGGTGAGACATGTTCTCTAGTACACTTTGCTTTTTTGGTTCGAGACTAAAACTAGCAGCTGCAGCCTCAGACAGGCTGCATACATCCAGAATACCCTCCTCTGATTGGCTGTTTTCATTGAAATCCTGACACAGCGGAAATAATGTTGTGGACTTTACTTTGCAAATAGAAACTTAGTACTGACCGGGTTTACAGAGACACTATCAGTTTGCTAATGGGGCCCCACGGCTTTTTACTTTTTACAAAACTGCACAACAATTTGGCAGATGATTTGTCCGAACTGATTTATATTATTCACACATTCACACACATCAGGAGCAATTTGTGTTTCTGCGTCTTGATGTGTAGATGCCGTGTATATGGGGGAGGACTGGGGATTAAAGCACCAAGCCTGTGCTTAATGGACTACTGCTCTACCACAACTACAGCTGCTTGATCTTGAATTGATAGTACTGTATATAAGAAGCTTTAACCTGAATCCAGCCTGTTTGTTTGGCGTGGTAGAGGCGCCATGCGGCACGTTTTTCTAGCATTTTTTTTAGACGCACACACAATTTAAAATATTCTTAACTTTTAAAAAAAAAAAAAAAAAAAAAAAAAATATATATATATATATATATAAACCAGTAACACTTTAGGAGATTGGAGGGGATTTCTTCTCATACAGAGGCATTTGGCTACTACCCTTTTTGCTGAGACAAGTATGCGTTTGGATCTTTGTCTTGCATGTTTAGTCTCATTGTGTTGTCCTCAAGAGAATGTGTTAGGGCAGCGGAGTTATTATGTTTAATCTTTTGAAGCTTGTTTGGCTATTTGCTGAATGACAGGCAGAAGCAGGAGCAGAAGCAGCGGTAGACCAGCACCTCCCGTGTTCTGTGAGGTAAAATGACTGTTTTTGTCAATGGAGTCTGGTGGCTTTGAAGAGAGCATAGATAACCGCTTCAAAACACTGTTGGAAAGGGCTGTCTGTAAACCGGCAAAGCGTACACTTAAACTGATATTGATTTCTTTAGGTGTCTAAAATTTGTTTCGCTGCAGCCCCCGTCCACAGCAGTACATTGCTTTGCTCCCGTGCTGGTACTCCTGTCTGTTAATCTAGGTAATACTCTGACTATGGATAAGTAATTCATACAACCCCACTTTAAAAACTCTGAACTATCCCTTTTAGATATTCAACCCGAGTTGGTCTGTTTGGCAGTTTTCCATGCATTCAATCATCAGCATCTATCAACCATACTTTGCTCTGTGGCTTATCTCTTGATGAATATGACGGGATGTTAGTGGACCATAAAGTAACGTGATATGCTGCGGTTATCTGGGTGTGACACTGAACTTTGACCCGGTCTTTTCTTTTCCTTATACCTCCCTCTCCTTTCTCTCTCTCTGTCTTTCTCTCTTGCGCTCACACACACGTTAACAGCTTATTAACTCATTCACCCGTTGGTGCGTCTTGTCCTCTATAACTTCTTTTAGTTGATCTTTCAACCTCTCTGCCGTTCTTTTCTGTTTGCGCTCTGTTTCATTCTCCACCGCTCTCTGTCTCTTCCTGAGTTGGTTTAACTGCCAGAGGTGAGTGGACTCTGTATTTTACATACTACAGGTCATAAACTGGTAGGTTTTAATACTTCATATCCTGATGTTCTGCTGGTGAGGTTTGTTTTTTTTCCAGAGACTTTGATTGACGTTTATTATTTCACTCTTTGGTTTGCTATTGCGCTCCATCAGTTGACATTTCGAGGTGCATTTAACCATCTCGGTGCCTGAAAAATATAGGAGCATTTGATTGTTAATGTAGTCTAAAGAAAGATTGTTCATTTTACCATTCAGACAACCATGACAGACTGTACACGGATAACCTTTCGTACCCAGCAGTCATGGTTATTCATCAACGAAGTACAGCTCAGAGGAAGAAATGTGTTGCTGATAAGGGCTCTGTGTCAGGATACAAAGGTGGTGTTGGTGAGGTGGAGGTGGAGGTGGAGGTGGGGGTGGGGAGGAGGAGGAAGATGGACAGAGCACAGGTAGTGTCGAGGTGGACGAGTCTATGATTATTCATTATTGAGATGGCAGGAGAGCTGAATGAGTGGAGCCGCTAATCTAACTCTGAGCCTGATGGACAGAACACAATTACCCTGAGAGTGGGAGGTGGGAGAGAGAGAGAGGGAGAGAGAGAGGGAGGGGAGGCTTGAGAGCCAGCACCTCTTTTCTCTCTTTCTTTCTTTTTTCCTCTCCTTGTTTCGCCTGGCAGACTTTACTGTAGCTGCAGATGATTTCTGGGCATTAAGCTCCTGTTGGCAGCATCCTGTTTATCGAGTCACACATACAGGGGGAGTACACACACACACACACACACATCCTCACATCACCCACTCGCTCCTGTTGGCAGCGCCCACCACCCCCCGTTTACGGACGTCCAATTTACCGCTCGTTCCCTTCTCCTCCAGTCTGGTGCGGCTTCAGATTGCTGTCTAAATCCAGACACGCTAAGCCATGTTCACATCCTACTCTGCTGCTACTTTTAGCCCGCGCGCCGATTCCAGGTCAAACCGCCACTACAGTGTTCACGATGGCTTTTGATGGCGTCTGCTCTTTCTCTCATGTACGAGGGCGGGGAGTTTGTACAGCTGAAGCTAGACACGGACTGCATTTTTGTTGAGAAATGAGCTTGTTCTGCCCTCCGGGGACTGGAGCTCAGATGTACAAGTCTTCCCCGACTCTCTCCGGAGAAACAAACCATATGTCTGGAGCCTCGGTGAAATCTGGAGAGCGGCGCCGCAGCAGATTTTTCATTTCCAGCCTCTTCAGGGTCTCGTTCCTTGCTCGTTTTCACCAGTAGACTGGTGGCTGTTTCTGCTTGCAATGGTTGGATGAGTTGGACTTCTTCAACTAAGTGAGTAGCGTTCTCACAGGAGCAATTTAGCAGACAGAACATGAACTCATTTTGCACTTTTTTCGTGACATATTTTGGATATTACACACAAAACTGCAGAAACACGTCTTTGAATCTTGGGGTTTGTAGTTGTAGAATCAAATTATTTTCTGGGTTAAGACAGTTGAGAGGGGGGGGGGGTGTTTCTAGACTGCTTCTTTTCTGGTCCAAGTCGAGGATTAACACACCCGTCTTTCTTAAACACAAACTCCAGATGCTGCCTGAAAGACTTCACAGCTAGAAGGAGAATTGAGAGAACAAAAAGGAAAGAGAAGAGGGACAGAGGGGGGACATGTTCAGGGTTAGAGCTGAAGCCGCTCAAACTCCCAATCCTTTCTCTTCTGATTTTACTTCCTTGGGCTTTTTTTCTCTCCCCTTTTACCCCTTCCTCATTATCTTCCTCACCCACTCTGTGTTCCCTCACCCCTCACTTTGGTCCCACTCTGTTCATTTCTCTTCCCTCTAACCCCGCTCTCTTCATACCGCACTCTCTCTCCATCCATTTGGTGGAACAGTGCAGCTGATAATGCCTGTAATTGGAGTGACTCACACTTTTCCAGTGTGTTTGGACCAGATAAAGAATATTGTCAGCATTTTGCCGACATGGCCTCTGCTGGCAGAATTAAATGGACTCTGTTCTGTTCTGTCTGCAGCAAATTAAAAGCCTCTCAATTCATCTGTTCTCGCCCGAGGCTCACAGGGGCCTCCTATTCACACAGAAACACCGTGGAGGAGGGGGGTGGGGGGGTGGAAGGGAGGAAGAGAATAAGAGAGATTTCCCTCTTCCCCAAGAAGCACCAGTCTTTTCGTTTTGTTCAAGTCCGCACTCAGCCGCTGTTCGATGGAGATGGAGAGGGAGAGAGAGGTCAAGGCTGATAGTCTGAGGAGAGGTGAAGAGCAGCTCAGAAGGTAGTCACATTCGTTATTCAGCACGTCAACGTGCAGCTGCCTCCTGCTGTCTTTGTACTTCAGCGTCTATGAAAGGAGCTTGTCTGCATTTGTGTGTGCATGTAAATGTGTGTGTGTTTTCACGCATTCACACGACTTTGGTAATTTTGGCTCCTATAGGTTATAGTAGTCGCTGCCAGTCAGCACTTCAGAATAAAGTAGCAGCAGATGGGCAAAGAAGGGGCAGAAAGCTGCAGCCCAGCAGGCACTGAACAGAGTGGTAGCGGCGTTATTACAGTTTCATGGCTTATTAGTTTTGGTCATCTTTGCTTTTGCTAATAATAACATTGGAGTTAACCCTTAGAGACCAACTTAGGCCCGTTTTTGTCTTTTCTTAGGGGGGTACAGGGAGTGTTTAGGACGAGATAGCAAGTCAACAGTAGATGTCACATAGAAGTGGTGTACATCATCTGAAAGCTGGCAACCTGAAGATTCATTTGAGATGGAGCTCAGCACTGTGGGCCAAGTTGTTCAAAATAAAATGCTCACTTATGTCTGTTTTTCGGCGATTGGATGGCGAGCAATTCTGTTGTGTAAACTTCTCCGAAACCCCCTTATTGTCAATCTAGCTAGGAAAGCCATCCATCCTCTGACTGCTCTAGGTCTCTAGTTTGTGGCTGTAAAGTTTCATGAGGTTGTGATTATCCTAGAGGTCACCACAGGTCATTTTATACTGTGAGGTCAAGTCTCAAAAAATGGTCTCACTACAATGAAATGGCTACTATGGGGACTAACATCATCACACATTAATACAGTTGGGCTCAATGGATCCACAAGAGTCTCAGCTTTACAGTGACACCCAATTTATGGAAGACTGTTTAGGGACCCCAGTATGCAGAAACTATTTTTAGAATAGGTGAAAATAACACATGGAAAAACTACATGTTTTTTTCCCCAAAAGTAGGTTTTCAAGTTTCATATGAGACCAGTACCTTCATCGTAGCTCTAAAACTGAGCCTGCTACAACCTCTGAAAGACAAGATCTGGGAATGGGGTAACATGTTGTAGAAAGTTAGACAAGGCAATGTTTAAACATCCAGTTTAACCGAACTTATTTGGAAAACACAAAGAAGTAAAGTATTACCCAGTATCCCTTTTAACATCCATCACAGTTTACAAGACCAGTTCAACTTTGATCTACTGGGCTTCCTGTTGCTGTGTGCTCTCCATTTTTCTGTGCATTGAGGGATTATAACTGACGTTTCAGTTGCACTCAAGTTTTGGTTTTACCTCCAAAGTATTTTTGATAATATGGTGAAACTGTTTACTTGTTTACAACCTGTCAGATTATCTGACTGCTTGTGTTTCTTGACCCAACATTGTTGTAGTTCAGGCTGTTTTCATACAGTGTTCGTAGCTATACCTACAAAAAGTAATGCACTGTAATTCATACATATTCCACAAAATCATTTTGTATGTAATGTAATTGATTTATTCATCACGTAATTTCCATATTTAAGTTACGCCACTTCCCTAGTTATTTTAACCCAAACCACCATCTTTTCCTAAACATAACCAAGTTGTTTCCTGTGAAGACGGTAGTTTTATTTTGAAAAGACTGTATGCATGTAACGAGCAGAAATTGATACGTGTTGCTGGACATTCGTAGGAGAACGAACGAAAAATGAGAAATAACTTTTCATAAGATATCATAAGAGGAAACATTGTGTAGTTTGTTCCCCGATCACAGCAATTAACTTACTGAGTACATTGATAGAAATCATGGCTATAACTAAGAAAATAAGAGCAGGATTTTTCATTTAATGGATCAAAACTTTGATATTTGGTATAATACTTTTGCCTGGTTGAAGAAGGGAGTAGTTTGAAGAGGTGAGATTGTTGTTCAAGCAGAGTCCTTGCAGAGACACATTATTAACAGGAAACAGGAAGTTCAGAGCAGGTCTCTCCAGTCTGTTACCATGGGCAACATGTACTCAAGGCCCCGATCACAAACAAGCTCATTCTCATGCCTTCTGAGAACTCTTGCAAGGTTTCGTCTGCCAAGAGTAAACACCTCCGTATTGAACCTCTTTCTTCCTCTCTTTCTCCCCAGCTCTCTGTGGGTGTGTGTGGGATGTTGTGTCAGGGCTGAAGCCCGTCCCTCTCCCATGAGCCCGTGTGCCCACACACACACCTGGCGCCTCCACGCACACACCCGGCGCCCACGCACGCACAGCCGGCACTGACGCTGTGAACTGGACCCTCGGAGCCCAGCGGAGCCAAGCGGAGCGGAGTCTAGCCCAGTTGGAGCCTGAGGATGTCAACAGAGACAGAGCTACAGCCAGCGGTCAGGCCCAGCAGCGTCAGACGGGACTCCAAGAGGAAAGGTAAGAACGCCACCACACCTGTTGTACAGTTTGGAACAGTGACTATGTTTACTTACACAAAGTATTCCTGTTTTTGCCCTTATTTTTGCAAAAGAAACTATTCAGACTAAGCTGTTTACATGGCTAATGAAGATGATTATTCCACTAACATTCCCATTTACATGAAGCCGTGCATACTCTGATTAACGTAACCGGTGGCGTACTTGTTGGACCGTGCAAACTCAGCCTCCCTCTTTCATTCCTTCATCCACCTTCTTGAAATGACGGCGTTCAAAAACCTGTTGATATCCAAGTCTACCATAATGTTTAAAAGTAGATGTGCTTCTCCTTCTGACCATAAATGTGGGCTTTTCTTTCGGGCATGCATCTCTGCAAACTGTCGGCTAGTTGGTTAGTTTGTGTACAACGCACAGAGCTGGACGTAAACAGGCAAAAGGCCGTGTGTCACAAACTCACGTAAAAAAAACATTTGAGATGCATATTGTGAACGTGCTGTATACACGTCCAAAGAAGGCTCCTAAAACCTGAATAATATCAGCATATCTCACATGTCTTAATCGGAAAATGCTCCATTCGGAATAAGGCCTTATTCAGAATATGCTGTTTACATGACCCGTATCAAATTCAGAATAATAGTGGAATATGAGTGTGCGTGTTAATGCAGTCAGTGTTAATAAGTTGTAGTGAATTTAATAACTCCAAGAGGAAAGGAATCCCTTTACTTCTACTACTTTACTTGCTTTTGTTAAGTATATTAATACGTTAGACACGCTGGTTAGGGGTGGGAATCACCAGAGGCCCCACGATATGATATTATCACGATACTTGAGTTACGATACGATCTTATTGCAATAAGATATATTGCGATTTATTACCTTTTTTGAACTACAAATTGTGCAGTCTGTCAACAACTGTTTTATCTAATAAGATCTAGTTTTCACTCAGTTCATCTCAGAGTTTTCATTCACATATCTTGAGGTCAGAGGTCAAGGGACCCCTTTGAAAATGGCTATGCCAGTTTTTTGGGAGTTAAATTTTGGAGCGTCATTTAGGCTCCTTCCTGACAAGCTAGTATGACATGGTTGGTAACAATCAATTCCTTAGGATTTCTAGTTTCACTCTAGCTTTAAGACTGAGCCTGCTACAGCCTCTGAAAAACAGAATAGCGTCGGTTTGTTAAGAGGTTAATAGTGTATATAGTAATAAATCGATACTTGACGCCACGCAAAATATCACGATACTATGCTGTATCGATTCCCCCCCCACCCCTAACACTGGTATACACACGCTCATCTTTGTCAGCTACTTTTTTCTCTTTGTAAATGATGGATTTGGGTTCGACAGCAGAATGCAGGGCGGCTGTTGTTCGTAGCTAATTAACAGGTGCGGGGGTATTACGGTACAGTAGGTTGCTTACCAAACAGGTGCGGGGATGTTGCGGTTGGTGAGAAGCAAACAGATCCAGGTGTGAAAAGCTCCAGAGGCAGGTAGCTAGCAGGTGTATGAGAGCAGGCCTGGGTGGTCTCAGAGCAGAGGTGATGCCAGGGGCCGGGCTGGCAGCCATCACCCAGCTGCTCGCTGCCACCTGCCCAACTGCAAAGAGCGACGCCCGGCATTCTCTGAATAAGCATCTGATTGATGTAGCAAAAACTCCGGACACCGTCGGGAACGACACTTAATGGATGCACACAACCGCACGGAAACACACACACACACACACACACACACACTCGCTATCACCTGCAGCAGATGCCTCATTGCACACGGCGCGCCTCAGCCCCTGCAAACAAGCGTCAGTTCCCCCCATACACAGAGTGTGAGGGAAGGCTGAATGCCTCTCATGTCCTATTTAGAAACAGTATTGTTCTGCTGCAATGGAGATCATGTTCATCATTCAGACTGCTCTCCATATGTGGGGAGATGATGCAGACGCACACACACACACACACACACACACACACACACACACCACGCACACACACTCACTAGGACTGGGA
The DNA here is from genome assembly GCA_916701665.1 of Sebastiscus tertius. Lineage (NCBI taxonomy): Eukaryota > Metazoa > Chordata > Actinopteri > Perciformes > Sebastidae > Sebastiscus > Sebastiscus tertius. Next base: position 74,741 of record CAKAOH010039696.1, read on the forward strand.
TTGAAGCCCAGAAGAGCATATGAGAGGAAAGATGAATGGTTTGCCTTCAGCATTTAGACTTGAGGGTTTTTAGCTTCTCCTCCTTCCCGTCTCCGTCTCTCTCTATCTGTCTCACACACACACACACACATGTGTCTCATACCCTTTTTTCATAAAAAAATTAGTGCGTATATTCAGGTTTTTTAAACACGGGAAAGCCTGCTAAAAATAGGTGATGGACTCCTTTCCCAAGTATGCCTTTCTGTTTGTTTCTGTGCGTCACAAACAGGGTTAGTAGAGTGAAAATGTTGCGGTGGTTACTTCTTTTTTTTTTACATCTGTTACTTATTTAGTATCTCTTTCACACTCTCAAACCAGAGTTGGTGATTGTTGGAACAGTGGAAAGTAGTGGTTTTGATGAGTTATATTTTGTTTCTGTTGAGTTTGAATGAATGTGTTTTGATGATCAGCGAGGTCAAATGACTGCTGTCTGACTGGAGTCTGGTGGCTTTAAAGGAGAGCATATAATGGCTCTTTCTATTCATATCTAACTATGTTAATTAAGGATTTATATTGACCAAACCTGAGTTGGTGATTGTTGGAACAGAGAAAAGACGAACATAGATTGTTTTGATGAGTTTTATTTTGTTTCTGTCGAGTTTGAATGAAGTGTCTTTTACACACTTGACCAGAGAGACAAAATGACTCTTTCTATCAATGGAGTCAGGTGGCTTTGAGGAGCGCATATATAAACGCTGTTTCTTTTCACATTTAACTCAGTGAATTAAGGGTTTATTTAGACCTAACACGAGTTGGTGATTGTTGGAACAGTAGAAAGACTAACAAAGACGGTTTTGATCAGTTTTATTTAGTTTCTGTCGAGTTTGAATGAAAAGCGTTTCGACGATCAGCGAGGTAAAATGACCATTGCCTGACTGGAGTCTGGTGGCTCCCAGGGGATCATATTAATTGTATGTTTTGTACGTTAATAAATTATAATAATTGTTCAAATCCCTGTTGATTTTATGTATAATATATTCACTTCAACGTGTGTCACATAGCATCGCACCGGAAGAGGGGTGAACCACCCATCAGGGTATAACGGTACACGATATTCACGGTTCGGTATACTCATATTCCCATACACAGCGATAAACACTATAGCATTAGTTACTTTGGCACGGTGTGAATCTGCAGTGGGAGGCTGCCTGAACGCCGTCCCATCTGTTATGCTCTGCTAATTGACACATTGGGGTGATGCTGTCGTAAATTAAATGTTTGAAGTGTATCCACAGATATACCCGACTTCAGTTTAACAGTGTCGTCATACAGTTTGACACAAATCATTGTCCATTGAGCTTGAATAACCGGGCTAACCCAACTAGCATGCTACAGCTGACAACAGCTGGTGCGCTGCCAAAACCTTCCAGGTGAAACTCGTGCTTCAGAATTTCTGTTCTGAGTAATAAACATAACCAGCTGTTTGGGTCGCAAGACAAAACGAAAGCATGTCACGTCCTGTGCCGAACAGTTCAATACGAATACACATACCGTTACACCCCCAGTCCACCCGGGTGTCATGTTTCCATCTCTGCCGATCAGAGCTGGAGCCGATTGATACCTGTGACTACTGCAGAGTCTTTTGTCCCGGGGATGAATGCTGATTGAAACCTTTCCCACTGGAGGCAAAAGCCAGATGTTAGTGGGTTTCATTCTGCATCTCTATTTTAAAATATTGGGATGTCGAATTTACTGCAGAGTCGTCGAGCTGGGCTCACACAGTGTACTCATCTTTGTTCTGATCTGGGTCATTCTTCCCAATAGACACAGATACACACACACACACACACACACACACGCACACACACACAGCAGGGTGATGAAAGTCAAATGCAATCATATACCACACACAAGCAACAAGTGTGCACTGGGAACAGGAAACCTTGATGCTGTTATTGTGCTTTATGTGTACGACCTGAACCCCCCGCGTACGTTCATACAGTACACGCACACGCACACGTTTCTGTTTCTACAGTAGTTCCCGTCTCTTTGGAGTCGCTGGGTTTGAATGAAAATAGATCCGCTGAGTAGCTGATCATCATTAGGGGTGTAAATGGCATCTCCTCTGTTGTGAGAATCATCTCTGCAGGATAGTCTTTTACTCTTCTAATATCCTTCCTTTCCCTCTTCCGCCCACCGCTGTGACTCCTAAATGACCTTGCCCTGAATGAGTGAGACACAGAGGAGAGAGTGATCACAAAGAGAGAGAGAGAGACTAATGAGTCAATGTGAAGGAGAGCTGTTTAATCTCAGGCCTTTGTTTCACACTTCTGTGGTGAAGAATGTAATGAAAAAGACGATGGGACTGCTGCGTGTCACACATTAATCACACACGGCTCTATGTGTCAGTGTGTATCCGTGCACGTGTGTGTGTTTTTTGTACACACAATTATGTTTCATCGGTGAGCTCAGGGGTCATTCCTCTAAGAGCACTTTTTCTCTCTACCAGAAGGTTTTTATTAAATTAACATGACAAGATAGAGATAACCTTTGACCCTTAGCATTTACATGACCTGAGGCGAATAACTGCAGCTTTCTGCTTCCTCTGACAGTGAATTAGTCTTACTGGTTAGGCACCACTCTTGAAGTATAATAGTCTTTATTAATCCTCAATAAATCCAGAAAGATTACATCTGTCCACTTCTTTATCCCTCTCTAATTTTCTCTCTCCACCTACGCGTCCTTCCTACCCCGCTTCTTCTGCTTGTGTACCTGCAGATCATATCGGTTTCAATATTAATGTAGCTGGGGATTTACACCACTGGTTTCCAACCTTATAGCAAAGAGTAAAGAAGCAAAGAGACGAACCACCAGTGTTTTCTTGACAACAGCTGCTAGATGGCGTGGCAGTAGTGCTGCCGCCATTTTGGACTGAAAACGCCAATGAGTCCATGGCCATGGACGTATAAAGAAACGTTTGTAATTCAGACGATAATTTTGTTTTGAGGTAAATCAGCTTCCCCGTACGAACACTCAGATAGCCCTCATTTAAATCATTATGTCCTAGAAGTTGTAAAAGGTTCACTAATAGCAGAATCCAGCACGCTCATATGACATCTCCGGTTCTGCCAGCTTCCTGCTAGCTGTATGTGGCTGTAATAATGGATATATTGGCTGTAATTCATCACTTTTATTATCTTATATTATCTTCTAATACACCCTGTAAGCCTGTACCGTGGTGGATGCATTAATGTCTCTGTTCCCAAACCACCGGCTATCGGCCAGTAGCTAGTAGCGCTAGTAGTGTGACATAAACAGAATTTAAAGTAGTTGCAGGCTAAAGCACAGGACACAACCTCTTACACATCCATAGTCTATGGTCTGTTGGACATCCAAGGTTTAATAAATAAGTAAGTAAATAGTTATAATAATATGCATGTTTATAATAATGTCGTTGTTCAGTAGAGACATTAAATATGGCAATAGAATAGAAATCATTTTAATTCAATCCAGTAGTCGCTTTCAGTCCAAAATGGCGGAAGGGTAGCTCTGCTGCTGGGTGCTGACGTTGCGATGGAACAAACAATTGGCTTTCACTTCTTATCAACATACGTTCTTTGCTTATAGGCTTGTGACCCTCCATAGCAATGCAATGCTTTCTCACGTCCCTTCACCACAGGTTGCATAATATATCTTTGAATTCTGAGCAGGTCAACCAAAGAGTGGTGTCCCTTAAACGGTTTGAAGAGAACTGAAGTAGTCAAACTCTCCAGTATTTTACAAAAGAAATCGCAGAAAAAATAAATGTAATTTAGTTTTTTTGATGTTATTTATTCCCCCTTCTCTGCCGGTCAAAACAATCATTAATAAGCTGAACTGTTTTAAAGTCATTCAGGATTTCATCTGAATGATGTCTTTGAATGAGCACAGATTCCATCATATAAATTCATGAAACAGCCGTTAATATAACCTTCTTTCAATACAATTTTTTAAATAAATAAATGACTGCTTCAAAAGCCCTTTCAGCTGCTATACAACTACCTACTCAATGAGAAGAATGTACCAGTACTTACATAGAAACAGAAATGTGTAAATTCAATTATATGTTTATTACCAAGGTCGTAGTTAACGGTGGCGTTGCACTAAACTACTGTTTCTTATTATTTTTCTGTGTATTGACAAGAATCTGGCGATACATTACGTATCATGATACAGGGGTTACGATTCAATATAATTGCGCTACATTGCGACACTCTAAGCAAGGCGATATATCGCGAGTTTTTAAAAGTAAACAGACAATATGTAAACAATCAACATCACCAAAACGTTCAGAGCGCCTGAGTTTATCTTTATAAATTGTACCATGAATGTTATATTTTAGTGTATTTTCATCAAATTTATAGTTACAGTTGTAGTCAAAGGGTAGTAGAATACATTCAGTTGCATGTTTGTCTATATGAGATCTTGGTTTTAATGGTGATATTACCTTTGAAGTTAAGATTTTTTATTAGGGAGAGGATGAAAATCTTATTTTTTTTATTGTTTATTGTTTCTTGTAATAGGTAATATAGTTTAGTTTACGTACAATGTGTTCATATTCCTCCTGCCAGAACAGTTGCATTGGATCACATTAGCCTGTACAGGCGTGCCTTATAAAGTGGACACTGAGTGGATGTTTGTTCTTCTTTCCTGACTTGTTAATCGATCACTGATCCTCAGATTGGGAACATTTTGCGGTGCAGTCTGTGTCCCCGTCTGTCTATTGCAGCCTTTATGCAAAAAGACACGACTCCAGTAAGATGCCTAGAGTGGATGCTTAATTAGTATAACCGCTAGTTTTTTAAAAGGAAACACATTTTGATATTCTTCATGATCAATAAAACATAGAGTTGATAGTCTGCCAGTGCAAACACTTTTATGTGCATGTCAAATTAGAACAGCGAGCCAATTTGACATTTGAGCCCAACAGCAGCAGACAGTTTTGTCTCCACTTAAAAAAAACTTTTACATCTCAGCGCCCACCTCGCTAATGAAGTAGGATGAACCGTGGACGCCTTACTCCGGGGAACCTTTGAATCCTGTTTCCCACTTTCACCGTGCAAAGCTAATCTTTCCGACATCACGACGTAGGATTTCAACAACACTGCATTTATTTTGTCATTAATATGATTACAGATGTTACAGCATGCTTAATGAACGTATGCTCTGCTGTTGCTTCACCCTCCTCCAGAGGATTGCCAGTCAAAAGTGTTGGTCTGTTAACACGCTGGCGGAGAGATAGTGGAGTTTGATTTAGTTCAGTTGTACAACATAGATTCTATGTTGTGAATAATTACTGCGGACATTTTAGTTTTTCTGTCATAGAAAAATAAAATAACAGTGAAATCCCACTATATACTGTAAACGGAATGATTTTGGCATATCGCTGTGAAGCTGGCATTGGGCCTGTGTTGTTGTTACCATATGTTTGGACATTATCAGGGTTGTCAATTAATATTTCAGGCTCGCCAAATGTTAGTCTCATGATACCAGACAATTGTAAATCTTTGCCTACCGATCATCTGGGGATTTCTAAATGCAAACGCCCGCTAACAAACCTACTGTACGCCCCTTACATGCCCTGGACTTGAACAGGCTAATCTGACTGTATATCTACTTGCGTAGGATCCACTGACTGTATATATAGATGGACGATTCGTCTCTACTTCCTCCCACTGTACAAAAGTAAAGCCCAGATAAGGGAGCTGCCACCTTGAGATTTTGACGTCATTTTGGAGCCAGAGTTTGCTCAGTAGTGACCGGGGGGCTGGAACCGCGGTATCAAATTCCCACCCACACCGAGCCAATGACAAGCCGAGCACGGCTGCCGCTTGTTAGCATGACCTAGCCACCTAGCTGCTACTTTAGCATCACGGTAGCTGTTTGACTAGAAATCAGAATCAGATCAGAAAGACTCAACAACTAACCACAATATGGAAAGTTAAAGTTACATCTCCTCTCTCGTACAATTCCCGAGCCTCCGGCTGCACGTCTACTTCACTCAGAGCAGCTGTCAATCATGATGTCTCACCCCCTCTTACCACCTATCGCATCAAAAACCTAATTAAAACCAAACTTAACAGAAAAATGAACACTTGAATGTACATCAGTGTGATAAGAACTACCTAAAATGACAGAAACCATCTTTGGGAAAAAAATATTTTACGTGTACTTTGACTTTTTAGTTTGTCTCATCCGTTAACATGGAGGGGGCAGGCTTTATGGCCTATACTGCAGCCAGCCACCAGGGGGCGATCCAGATGTTTTGGCTTCACTTTTGGGGAGCTGTCATGTCGTCCATCTTTACATAGAGTCTATGGTGGGGACTTACGGGGGGTGCCATATGGGGATAACGCTCTGTTATTGGTTGACATCGTCTAGGATGCGGCTCCGGGGAAGAGAGCTGGGAGGGAGCCGGAGATTCTGGAGGAATAAAACCGGCAACCGTGATACATCTTTTTGGAGCCGTTTACTGGCTCGTTTCCACCTAATTTTAGCAACAAAACCGGGGAGATTGTCTTCAGTCTCTAGTTGAGTGAAGCGTTTAGAGACTGACTTGCCAATTGTTGGTAAATTGTGACTCTGATTGATGATCTGGTCGACACAAGCAGCCACTTTGGCAGGTAACAAACAATCATTTTAATTCTTTGGATGACATACATTCCTAAAAACCTACGTGTTTGTATATTTTGGGATTTATCGCTCACCCTGGCCAACAGAAAAAGACGTTTTTTTTCTTTTCTATTTGCAGTATCGTATTCATAACATCATTAAATGTTCAAATAAAACATTCGCTGATGGGTGTCTGTCTCTCATGATGTGACACTGAATATGATTACTAGTTATAATAACTTCCTCTGCTGTCAACACACGCAGTCAACTGTCATCACAACTCTGAGGAATCACGACTCTGCCACAATGGGGTTTTGGCTGAGGATGTGTGGGAGTGTGTTTCTACACTGTAGCTGGCAGCCAGTGGCATGAAAAGAGTGGTTAAGGGTTATATGTGTGCAGCTGTTAGTGTGTGTGTGTGTGTGTGTGTGTGTGTGTGTGTGTGTGTGTGTTTGCTCGTCTCTGGTGTGCGATTAGCAAACACATTATCTTCTTGGTGTGGATATTATGCACACATCCAGTCTATCTGGCTCAATCACCGAAGCCATTTACTCTGATATCTTTCCCCGGGGAATCTTAGAGCACAAACAACGGTATTTTGAGTGTGTGTGTGTGTGTGTGTGTGTGTGTGCATGTGTTTGTGTGTGTGTGTGTGCCTTCTATGAGAGGTAATCAGATCTGTTCCCTCCAATCAGACAGAGATTGAATTGAATCTGCTGTTGTGGAGGCCAATGGTGGATAGGAGGGGATAGAAGACAATGACGACACTAAGAAAGGGGTGTCACGATTTGATTTGAGTTTTTGATTTAAACATCCATTGTTAGACTACGGAGTTTTGATTCATAAAGATCTATACATCACTGGTTTTATGCCCTGACAACTGTCATTTACACTTTCAAATTCTTCTTTAAAAAGAGATCTTTTTTTTTGGAATGTACCACACTAAGGCCATATGGTCAAATTCAAATGCGATGTAGACACACAATCGATTTGGAGATAGTGCGACCGCAGCTGAAATCGCTATGGATGCACCGATGCGACTTTTTCAGTCTCAATAGCGATACCTTGGCTTTGGGTATTGGCTGATACTGAGTTACGATCCGATACCATTGTTTCATTAACTAGCCGTATGCCTCACAGTGACTGGGATCATGCTATCAGGCTTGACTTAAACATTGCTTTTTTCACTTTGTAAAGCAAAATGTAGCAAATACATCCATAGATATAAATGTACTGCATTTATGCTGTTATTTATTATTAAAATAATAAATTGTGCACCAGCAACTTGGTCTTCAATATTAACAGGAATTACAATTCAAGTGTAAACCTTTTTAATGCAGCAACAAATTGGTCAAAACTTAAACAGGAATTAAACTTCCAGTATAGAATGAATATAGTATATAAACATAGTAGTGAATTGAATAGATCGGCTTCATTGTCACCGGTACCCAATATAGCTATTTGAGTCGGTATCGGTAACGGTGCATCCCTAGAAATCACCAAACAGTTCGCTGAGCGCTGTTTTCTTTGGTTGCTGCCGTCTCTAAATCTCCTGCAGCCTACAAAAACTGTAGTTTTTCTGTCAACGATGCGTTCGTTGTTTACATAACTCATGAGGAAGGCAAAAATGTTGCCACACCGGTGACTTCAGGGAAGCAGGAGGATTTTCCAGTTCTGTTGTTTCTCCGTCATCTCCGACGTCGGCAGAGGCCAGATTAAGCAACTGCATGGCTTATTTCTCACATCAAATGTTTTCAGAAACACATTTCGGTGAACTATTTTGGTAATATAAGAGAAAAAAGTTTCCAAACGAGCCGCCATGTTGGTTCCGGTTTGAAAGCTGGGAGCAGCAGCCCATGATGGAAAGCGTTCATCCAATCAGGTGCCTTCAAGCGTCCAAAGCTGGGAAGCGAGGCGATCCCTTGCGATAAAAAACGCCCCTGTGGACAAGTATCATACCGGTAATATGCTGTGTCGTCTTTGAAGTGTTTTGTTTTTTTTCTTTGGACGCACGCAAGTAGGCGGAGGCAAAGAGAGTAAAAATAATCGCTTATCCTGTTTTTGATTTCGATGGTCAAAATCAGAAGCTAATTTCAATCGATTTTCGATTTAGAATCAAAATCGTGACGCCCGTAGACGACACTCCCTAGCAGATAGTGGCACACGCTTTCCAAACGTGGCTTTTCCATCACTACAACTATATTTAGAGATAACTGCCTCCACTCTGTCCTCTCCCCTCTCACACGCTGCCCTTCTCTCCCATCAGTTTATTTCTGGAAAAGTGGTAATCCATCTATCCTGCTCTGTGTCTCTGCTCTCATCGTACCCATCTATTTATCCATCCACTTTTTCCAGCACTATAATAAGTTAGGAGGGAAGGTACGGGTGGTGAGATGTGATCAATGCTTTTCCCAGGCAGGCATCTCATCCCTCTCAGCTCCTTTCTGCGCAGCGGCTCCAATGACACACTCTCCTGCCCCCTATTCCTGAGTTAAAAAAGCTTCAACCAAGCTTTCAAATGTGACCACGTCGAATAAGCATTCAAAACGCCTGACTCAGAGAGAAAAATATATATCATTGAAAGCCTTTTATTTGCTTTCCTGAGTCCTGGACTGTGTGTGTGCGTGTGGTAGCCTGTGTACTCTGTGATCCTCTCAGTATGTTCAGCTTAGTCCTCTCCTGCACACTAGTTGGTGTGGCTTTGCCCGCTGCATCACTAACTACAGTCTCCATAGCAACAGTTTGCTCGCTGCTCATAATTTGCACAAAAGGAAAAACGTCCCAATGTCACACGCAGGCAGTAATAGAGGCCGATACTCTCACCCCGCTGCGCCGGTTGAAGGACTGCGCTTTGAAAGGACATTTCTCGTTTGTTAGATGTTGACAGGCTGCTGTTTTCTATTTCAGTTTTCTAACAACACGCTAACAGAGCGGTCTGTACAGAGCTTATCAAACACACATCACTTCTGTGAGTTATATAAATATGTGTTGTTAAGGTAAATGATATTGCATAACTCCATTTTCTTTTAATAAGTGAAGGTGATTTATAACTGAAAACACAAGTCATTGTGTTTTAAAGTAACAACAATCATGTCAAAGAGTTTTTCAGTTTATATTTAAAGGAAGAATAAAGTTCCTTGGAGCAACAGAAATACTCTTTTAACCTCCAAGACTGAGTGGCCGCCCGGTGCACATGTTTGATTGACAGCTATGCCGGCAGATAGTTGTAAACAAATACGCCACTTCCACCACAGGAACTTTCCCAGGGGACCAAGAACCTTTTGAGGAACTCAGGAACGAAAGCTGGATTTTGTGTTGTGCAAGTTCACACTTCACAAGTGCTAGCTCAAAGTTCAGTTCACACAGATTTAAATGAACTAGTTGACATTCATAGTTCACAATTTAGAATTTTAAACCAAGTTCACAGTCCCAAAAAAACAGTTCCTGTTCATTTCTTCCCTTTTTTTTTAACTCGTCAGATGCTATGGCGTTTAATTAGTCTCAAAACCTGCGCACATAAAAACAAGGCGCGTGCATGTGATATGAGCGCACAGAACAGTATCGTGAGCAGAATAGCATCCTCGCAAGGCAGCATTTCACAACACTGCGGCGAATCGCTGCAACGCCTGATCTGGTGTGCATGCAGCCTCACTCGTCAAGTTGACTTTTGGGACTTTGGAGGCGGGGATGGAATAGACAGTGGTCATGCTAGAGTTAAAGACGCTGATGTTCATTAGTTGCAAATGGATACGTTCAGTTCACCATTCACCAAAATTGTGCATGTTCAAGGAACACGCTCTTTTAGCGCGCGTTCATGCAACAAAACTAATTCCTGAACGATAGTTCAAGGTGTAAAAAAAGTCAGGAAACTTTAGGGACTGCGTCCGTCACTGATTGGTCAAACACAGACTTCCCGGCAACTTGTGTGCAAGGAAGTATTCTGGTACTGAAGTAAAACTTTATATGCTGATTGTTTCCTGACGGTTACATTCTAAAGCAGAAATAAATAACCATCAAACACTCAGCAGATCATCCGTTTTCATTCTCCTCTTCCTCCTCCTGCGTGTTTCCTTTTCATTCATTCATTACATCCGACTCAAACATCCGAATCATGCAACAGAATCACTCTGTCTGATATCCCTAACTCTCTCCCTGTAGTCCCTACCTGTCTCCACACTCTATCTAATAAAAAAGCAAAAAAAAAGGATTAGATACAAATTTCCTCCTTTCTTTGTACTGATTTTTTTCTCAAAAGAGACTACAGGATGTAATTTACAGATGCACAAAGCAGATCTGCATGCTGTTGATGATGGTGATGATAGTATACGTACACAGTGAGGAGATGAGAGAGAGTTAGAGACGGAGAGAAACACTCTGGCAGATGGCGGAGCCTCCTTTTCCTTTTCATGCTCTGTGATGTTCCTCGGTCCTGCTTTGCTCCGTCCCTCTCGTCCAGGACCCCGGCTGAGTGAACGAGGGGAAGGGGCTTCATTACGCAAGATGAGACACAGGGAGAGACAGAGAGACAGATATAGAGACAGAGAGGGGAAGGACAACAACTTCAAGTGGTTCTGTATTTTGGCAGAGATGACAGACATGAGAGCCGGCTTTGTTCTAGCTCGCTCGCCTCGGCATGAAAGGACGACTGCTGCGTTTTGAGGAGTTACCTGTGTTTCCTAATGCTTTGAGAGAAGGTCCTCTAGTGTTTGACAGTCACACACACACACACACACACACACACACATACTGTATGTACATAAACACATGCACCAGCACACCTCCTGTTCACCCAGACTGGGATTTAGGAAACAAATAGTTTTGACACTTTTCAGTCAGATGTGTCTTTTAGTGTTTGAACAGACTAAATAGTGTGTGTGCGTTTGCGTGTGTGTGTGTACTCAGGTGAGGGACTAACAGCAGAACGACAAGGACACAGTGTGTGTTGCTTTTTTTTTACTAGGAAGTATTTTGTGGAAGCTCACAAGGCAGAGCTCAGAGAACTACTTGTTCTTCTTTTGCAGCACTATATGAACATTTATGCCGAGGTGGAATTGAGCTAGTGTGTGTGTGTGTGTGAGTGGCGGCTCAGGGGCGACCGACAGTGCAGTCCACGGGGGGAAACTGCTTCAGCGTTGCATGACAGGATGCTAGCGGCTTGTTTACACAGCCCACTCTCTGATACCCTGTCAGAGCCCAGAACACACACAGCTGCACCCACAAACAAAACACACACTCACACACACACACACACATATGCACGATAGACACAGCCACATGCACACTCGCAGGCCATGTTTCCCTTTCGTTAGTGAGACCAATTACCTTGTAATTAAAGCCAGGGCGAGAAAGGAGCTTTAGCACCAAGAGTCCTGCATAGACAGAGGGATGCTGGGATGCTGAGTGGAGGAGAGAGAGAGAGAGAGAGGATGAGAGAGTTCACAGGGTTGAGAATGGCCTCATGCTAGCAGAGCTATTGTTGGCTTCTTAATAAAGGAGAGAACATAGAAAAGGATGAGATGAAATGAAAAGGTAGAGAGGATGATTAAATCACCTTATTCCTCTGAAGAACATGCTGTGTTCTGTTGTATGAAATCAATTTCCTCAGGTGAAAGCACGATGCCGCGGACGCCGGTGGTCAACATCAACTGAGTGCTTTTTTTCCCGTACAGAGTGCATCTTGTCATGGTGAAAAATAATAAACAAAACCCAGGACATAAGCGCTTTTATATAACAATTTGCCACAGAGAATGCAACCATGCTGAAGTCTACAGGCTCAGAGCAGAGAGGTTTGCCCCTTTTGTGCTGCATTAAAAGCTTCAAGCATTTCCTAAAATTCTACTTCAGTAAGTGAGCGATGAAATAAACTCTTGCCACGATAGTTTTGTGGGTTTCTGGTTGGATATAAAGATCAATGCAAAGAAAAATAACAAGCGCAGAACTCGTCCAGGCCCACGGCTCATATCTAAGACAACGGCTCTTTTACAGATCAATACAGCATACAACATCTAGTGTGTGGTAGAGCTGGAGATATACAGTAGTTGGAAAAGTAACATATCAATATTTTTAAGCTTTATGAAAGGGTAACAGGCCAATAATTTTAGTTAACCAACATTTCATAAATTCCATTTATCTGCATAGCACTGCGCCACACTTTGGGCTGGGTATCAGTACTTGATACCTTTAAGGCAGTGGTTCCCAACTTGTGGTCCGGGCCCCCCTTAGGGCGGCGCCAAAGACCACAGGGGGTGTGCCAGGATTTGTCTGAACCTTTCGCGAGCCTCACAAGCTACTTGTTGGATACTCCGCCATGTTTGCAATTTATTATATTGACCTACAAGATTTACTTTCTACTTAAAGTCCTTTAAACTACGTAACAGTGTTCAACGTTAATGATTTTTTCACTTGCCCGTTATTAGCGATAATCAAATAACAGCAAAGACAAAAGTTAATTGTCATGTTTAATCTTTATTTAAGTAAATTAATCTGGAGTTTTTCCCACATCCTGTAACGCCACCCAACTAAACTCCAGTCTCCAGCATAGATGAAATGATTGCTTGCGTTTTAGCTCATAAACCGCATTCATTTTCTCGCGAGGGCCCGATCTATAGTGCGGAGAGATGAGAAGGAAGCGAGCTGGATCACTCTTTAGCTACTTCCAACATCAGCTCCAGAAAAAATTGTGTTTAATTCTTTTTTACCACAAAGTGAGTCGCTAGATTTACCAGCTCGACGTGGCGTTTTACTTGCCCCGGGCCAAACCTTATTGTTGAGCCCTGCATAAAAAGTGCCTGTGCTGTCAAATGCTATAAAAATAAGTTGTTGAAAAAAGTCTCTTGGGGTTAGAGAGGTGTGTCTCTTCCCCAACTCCCATCAAGTCAAAAGTTTTCTCTGTCTGCTTTTCCAAAGTGACCTTGACGGAGGGTGTGGGTGTTTCCGTGTGTGTGTGTGTGTGTGTGTGGGTTGGGGGGGTAACGGGCCGATAATGGGCAGTGTGTTGCGTCTGTCCCTGACGTATTTTTCAGCGCTAATGTTTTTCTGCCGGTGAGGATGGCTCTGGATGCCTCAGGACACACATGCGTGCACACAGACAGCTCAGGTCTCTGGCTGTGCCGCTGTCATCCAGGTCAGAGCAGCGGGTGGCCGGTGGGGAGATGGAGCTGGGGGAAACGGGGGGAAAGAAGTAGAGATGGAGAGAAAAGGAACGTTAGTAAAAAAACACCACTATGGCTCTTCAGTCCTCATTTCATGATGAACTACTTGAGCTCAGAAGAAGCCTCTTCATTTAAACTCAACAGCAGTCGTGTTGCAAATAAGACCCCGGCAAACGCACAGCACTCATTTATTTTGATTTATTCTAACAGCACTTTATAATCTCATTTTACACCCGTTGTTTCGCTTCAGCAGCCGCGGCTATGTTTTTGTAACATGCACATATGCGTACATACTCAGTCAAGTGTGAGCTCTTGTGCGCCAAATCAATCGGCCAGAATTAAGCGCGAGCAGACGGGGGAAACTTGTTGTTTTCTTGGCACGTGCTGTTTGTGGGTTTAGATGAGTCTGTGAGAGAGTGAGTGCTTCATCTGAACAAGTCTCTGATAGGTAAAGAAAGCATAAAAAAAACAACACACACACACACACATTCGGCGGCAGGGGTTTAGAAGCAGGATTAATTGGAGAGTAACTGCCGGGTTCCCTCATGTGCTGTTGAGTGTTTGTTGGGAACCATCCCAGCTGTAGTTAAGAGCCTCTGGGTGCTTCTTCATCTGAAGCACAGTGAAACAAGCTACTCACTTTACACTGGCGCTGCGAACAATACAGACCTGCTGGAAATGAGCAGCGGCATCGGCTTTTTGCCTCTAACATCACTGATATCTGATGTTTGACTGAAATGAGGAACAAGAGTAGCTGCTACATCTCTTGCTCATTCTTACCCAGTGGCCTCAAACTAACGGCTATATCGTCTAATGAATTTAATGGACTAGATTGTTATGCCTTATTGGCCTTACACTTAAAGCTTTTTACACTTGGCTTCAGTCTTCAGTCTGGATGATCAGCATGTTTTAAATACAGAATATCTGCACCATGCAGATCACCCTGAATACCTCTGCAGGTCATGTGAAGCATGTTTGGACACATTAACATCAGTCTCAAAGCAGGACAAGTCTAATCTGATCTCCTGGAACTGTGTGAGTGAATAGGTCATCGATCAAACAAGCAAATGAGATACTGCAGCAACAAATCAGCTCTTCTGGTGGATTCGGAATAAATCAGAGAAAGTGATTTCCGTAAGAGTGAATGTGATTAGATTAAAGGGACATTTCAGTTTAATACAACTTGCGCCGTATTTTCACAGTTTTGGACATCATTTCTGTCAGCAATGATGACAGTTTACTTGCTGAGATTTGGGAATGCGGCAACATGGATCAAGAGCAGTCAATCATACCTCTTTCACACCAATGACCAGGGTCGGACTAAGGTCTTTTTGTCAGTTCAAACCAGTCAACCCGGGTTAATCCCTGGTAGGACAATTCAGATAGGACCTGGGTCACAACCCGGGAGCGATGCATACCATTTAGCTCCGGTGCTGGGAATGAACGGGGGATTTACACGTCTGGAGGACTACAGAGAGAGGGGATGAATATGTAAATATAGCACATACTGTACAACCTTTTTACATTTGTAAAATATTAAACTGGTATACTGTGTTACGTGG
Source organism: Sebastiscus tertius (assembly GCA_916701665.1). Classification (NCBI taxonomy): domain Eukaryota; kingdom Metazoa; phylum Chordata; class Actinopteri; order Perciformes; family Sebastidae; genus Sebastiscus; species Sebastiscus tertius. Next base: position 90,084 of record CAKAOH010039696.1, read on the forward strand.
AGCTGTAATGTGTGCAAAACCATACAGACAACACACAGATTTACAATATCTACTCTAATCAATTACCACTCATGAACCTAGGGCTGACCCAAATGCTTTGAAACTGTTGTCATGGTAATCGGCCTCCAAATCAGTATTGCAGAATGCTTCGTTTTGTTTTTCTTTTAATGTAAGTATGTAATAATAATGTATAAATCCCAAACTAGCCCGTGACATGAGGAATAATCCCACAGCATTATTCATTATTCACTGAAACGGGGGAAATGGAGACAGACGGAGAGAAGAACATGTCAGCCTGCTGCGATGCGCCACGAAGTTTCGAATACCTTCAAATATTTCTAACCGAAGCGTTGAAGCCCAAAAAATGGGACAGCCCTACATGAACCTTTTTTCCTCTGTCTATCTCTCAGTATATTTATCAGATAGCCTATTAAACTACATTGTGCTATTTAATATGATAATATAGGCTACGTTTACAAAAGGATTACAGAAACTTGTGAAGACTGAAATGTGTATTTCACTCATTCTACCATCCCAGCAAAGATTTGCTTCATATAGTAGACCTACTAACGTTGTTCAGCTGGGCATGTAGCAACTGTTGGATAATGTAAGAGCTCGTCCAAATGTAATAAAATGAGTTTATATTTTATGAAGTTTGCTAATTGCTTGATAATGTGAAACACTTCTATATGAACTGGGCCTGGGTTTGTTACTTTATAACAGATGGAACAGGTGACAGATTTCTACGTTTATTTGGTAAATTAAAAGTAAAAAAAAAAAAAAGAGAGGTACAAATATAAAATGTGCCAACGTGCTTTAAAAACAGATGCACTCCCAGCTGGCTGTACTGTGAGGTGGCTGGCTTACATGGTATGTTTCTGTTTCTGTGTAAAGTTACGGCAGATGCCTCTCTCAGTCAGCAGCCTTGTTATGTTCGCATACAGTACACTACTACACAATGTGGAAGTAATCCCTTTTTAACTATATAAATATGTGATAAACAATGATAAAAGTGTTAATCCTATAACCCTGTTTTTACTACTGAAACAGCATATAATCATAGTGCTGCTGTTTAGACCCCAGTGCTGTAATACTCACACTGGCCACTGTAACTCACAACTCTAGTGATGTAATGCGAACTCCAAATCACCTCGCAGCTGCAGGGGGCCCAAAACAGGGAATCTGTCCCTGACATAATGGATGTCGGGGAGGTACCTAGATCACGTGTATGGTATAGGGTATATGCTGACTAGTAGGATATTTGGACAGAGACCAATAGAGTTTAAGAACACTGAGATATATGGTGGTAAATAGGAGGGATGAGTTCTTTGTTCCAAGTATATAAGGTTATGATGTAGAGCCAGCGGACAGTCGTGTCTGGACCGGCTCGGGTTTTGGTTGTGTTTGTGTTTGTTGATATTAAACACTATGAAAACTCTGCTTCTTGCGATATACTTGTACAGCATTAAGTGATTTATTTGAGTAACCTGTGCTGACTTTCTGACTCCATTAAAATTGAACATTGAAGAACGTTGAGCTGGGATCTCAGCCGTTCCTAGCCCAAGGCTTGAGATTTCAGACTCAACAACACCTCCAATGTATCTGAAAACATTCCTGCTGCTGTCGCCCCGTTTGTTTGAGCTATGGCACTCTGAGACAGTTGCGTCACGACTGTGCTTCCCCATTTGCAACCAAATAGATTTATCCCGCCCCGGTTGTTAGCGATCCTGGTGCGTGACGTTCGCATTGAAATCGACTCTAGTCTGACCCACCTCTCAACATGTGTCACAAAGCTGAGACGGACAACACACGTTACCCTTTCAGACACACAATCAACGCTGGTTCAACCCTGGTTGAGACCTCAGGGTGAAAAGGGTAACTTCCTGGTTTAACACTGAAGCTACCGTACTAACAGTAGTTGTGCATGCAACAGTTTTCCTGTGCAATGAGGAATTATTACCAGTAATTCAGGTTTTACCTACAGACTGCATACTGTAAAAGAAGTGGACGTAGTCACCGTGACGTCAACCATTGGTTTGTGGACGACTGTTTTGAAGCTTTGAGTTGGGAATTTTGGCTGTTTTTTGGAAACAGAAGTGACCATATTTGTAGGAAGGGTTGGAGCTGGGAAAGAGCGAAACCATTTAGTGCTGGATAGCTAGCTCGGTTGGCAAGATGCATCAATTTTGGCTAGTGAAAAACAGTCTTATTTGTAAAAAAAAAGATGAACAGCCGACTCCTTAGAGTATCTCTTAGTACAACCGAATGCTAATAAATGGCGTCGGAGCGATGTTGTGGTAGTGACCTGTCAATCACAAGGTAGCCCCGCCCTAAAGTATCCCCTGCTTTATGGTCTATTTGACTCTAAATGGGACCATAATTTACTAAATGAACATCATGCTGTATTGAAGAAGACTTGAAACTAGTGATTGAGACCATAAACTCATGTTTCCAATATTTACTGAGGTAATAAATCAAGAGAGAAGTAGGCTCATTTTCTCATAGACTTCTATACAATCAGACTTCTTTTAGCAACCAGAGGAGTCGCCCCCTGCTGGCTGTTAGAAAGAATGCAAGTTTAAGGCACTTCAGCATTGACTTCACTTCTCAGACCACTGGATTTTACCTGCAAATAAAGTGGTTTCGATAATCTGGTTAAACTGTTGGCTTGGTTACAACCTCTCATTGTAGCAATGTTGGCTTTCCATATCTCAGAAATGACTTTGTTGGCAATGTTATCATAATTAATAGAAAAGATGGACAATACTACAAAAATATGTGTAATAAATGGATATTTTCAGTGCAGTGTCTGGTGAACTTTGCAGGAGAAAAAGATTTGAATATGTAATGTAAATGTAACCTGGCCAAAGGGGAAGAGTGATGCAGAGACAAAGAGGGGTCAGGGCTCCGGTGAAGGAGAGGAGGGTAAGAGGGGAACTAGTTAGGAGAGAGTGATGGAGGGGCACACTGGAGGCAGATGGTTACAGTTGCCAGGGGCGACGCTAGGGGCTTCCCTGAAGGGCTAGACGCACTGTACCAGCAGTCACCTGCCATCTATCACCTGTGGAAGTCTGTGTGTGTGTGTGAGAGAGAGAGAGAGAGAGGAGAGAGTCGGGGGGGTTCTGCCTGTCATAACGCTCTAATCCTGAGTGACATTTATCCAATGGAGGTTTCGCTCATTCATCCATCCATCACGTTCCGTTCCTCCTTTCCATCCTCAGCTCTGCGTTTTATGTCCGTCCCTCCCTCTCTGCTTGTTGCTTCAGACAGACAGTCAAACCAGCCCTGCATAGCAAGCACTCACACACACAAACACACACACACACACGCACACACACACACATATATATACACTGTAAGGTATTAACAGCTTTACTGTAGCCTAGAAGGCTGAATTCTAGACGTGGTGTGGCGTTGTAGGTGTGTGTGTGGTGTGGTCTTACATGTCGGGTTGTGCAGATGTGAGTAGAAGTTTGTATTTGTGAATGAGTGTAAAAGAGAGTGTGTGTGTGTGTGTGTGTGCGTTGTCATGATACCAAAATGATGACATTGATATGATACCCTGCTTAAATATCTTGATACCGATACTGAAACGGTACCACGGCAAAAAACTAAAACATCAGGAAAAGTAATAGATGACAGAACAATTCAAATGTATTAATTAAAATGTAGATAGAGTGCAGTAATCTGATGTCCACTATACTTGAGTTTTTGTGATTTATTTGATGGTAAACTTAATATTTGCATCCAGATATCACTTATTAAACAGCGTTTAATAAGGCTTGTTTTGTTTTGTAAAACAGCACCCCTGCTGGCACATCAGTAATAGTTAAGGCAGAGAGTGGGACTGCAGCACGGGAGACAGCAAGAGGCTTCCACAACAAAAACCCACAAAACGATAATTAATTCAGATGAAGTTCTGTGAGAAGTTGATGAGAGAGACGCTGCTAAAATCAGAAAGACACCACAGTGACTGTAGAAAGAGCTTTGTTGTGTCGAAGAGGTGTGAAGAGAGTCGGTCTCGCCGTACTGCTTTTCCTTTCCTTCCATTTCACGTTACAGAGACACGTTACACACGGTGAAATAACAATTTAATACATAGTCTTTGGTGGATTATGTGTTTGCCGAATTACAGGAGGTGCTCGGACAGATACAGAAAAGATGGTGAATCTAATGTTATCGGTACATTTGATCAGTAATTAGAGCTGCGCTGTTGGTTTCCTTGTTTTTTTAACAGGGTTCTGCTGATAGAGACACTCAGAGCGGGGCTGTGCAGCCGGTCAGGGCATTGTGATACCGTTCTAGTATTGTTATACCATGCAACACTAGTGTGTGTGTGTGTGTGTTCACCTGTGGAGCATCCATGACTGATGCACCAGGAGATTCTTTCATTAGTGTTATGGTATGGTGGGTGTGGTGTGTGTGTGTGTGTGTGTGCGTGTGTGTGGAGCAGCCATGACAGATGAAACAGAAGATTCTTTCATTAGTTGTGTTTGAAGCTCAGCAGGGTCACAGCAATAACAGACATTTATTTACAGCGGACCGGATGCTGAGACACACACACACATGCACACACCCTCACAGGGAGGCCTTTCATGGAACATGCTCCCTAAAGGTGATAATATAAAGCACTCAGCAGGGGGAGTAACCCCGGACCTCGTCTACCCTTCTCTCTCTTTTCTTCCCCTCTTGGCCTTTCTCCACTCCTCTGTGTGTTTCTCTCCCTCGGTGTGCTAAGTGTCGCAGCAGTAATGGTGATGGATGCAGATGGAGGGAGCAGGTCTTAAATGTCAAACTCAAATGAAAACCGCTGTTCCACTGAGACTAAAGCAGCTGGACACATCCAGTGTTATTTAACATACATACACACTCACTGATGAAGTCCTGTACAGCCCAGACTATGTGAACAATGAAGGAATGGATCCTCAGATGAGTGCATACAAACTCTGATGAAATGATTTACTATAAGAGGGGAAAAAAATCCCCTCAAACTTTAATCAAGTTTCTTGGTTTTATAATTAAATAGCTAGAGCTTGTCCATTTGTATGATAAAAAGTCTTATCTAAAAATCTAATCTAAATATTTTTCAAACATGGTGACCTTGAATACTATCTTGATCTAAAGGGCCTAATTCGTCTGCCAGTCTCACAGCCGAAGCGGGAAAATGTTCATGAAACAAAGGATCATTCCATTCGGGCTTTATGGGGGTGCTGAATATCTGATTTGACATAGATCTGCTTGGTTTCTCCCAATAAATCATTACATACAGTATAGCCTATTTTGGTATAAATGTCAGTCTATTAATAATACTGTTAATGCAAATTTGAAAATAACCCATTTCAATCAATCTCCTCAGTGTGCGTGAATAAATCACCATGTAGACTACGATGCACTATCCAAATTTGCGGCACCATCGGAGCAGCTTCTAGGCGATAGCATGAGAAAGGCTAAATAACAACAACAATATAAGGCTACTGTTTCAAAATCAAAGAATACATTCATTAATCAGAGCACTCATAAGAACGTAGCACTATCAGACATTGAATATTTTTTTAATTTATGAACGATTCTGTCAAATCAGCAGGGGGAGGCACGTAGAATCAGCTGTTTGCAGCTTGCATCTCTCTCTCTCTCTCGTTGACGGTCCCTTCACTCTGTCGTTTCCCTTCTGTCTGCGATTGGCTATAATGAGGGGGGAGAAGGGCCGAAAGTTGTATTTACAACCACCAAAAGCAAGCAGGCTAACTGGGAATCACCACTGGAAGCGAGACGTGAGCCTCCACCTGCCGTAAACGTCTTTGCCCGTCTGTCAGCAGCAGCTCGCTAACCTGCCTTCACCAGGCTGACTGACAGCAGATATATACTGAACCAAAATAGACGGTTCCATGGGAAGAAATTAGCAGTGTTTGTAGGCCTATGTATTGATTAATCGATTGTATTCCCCCTCTGATCGTAGCGAGTGCAACGAGCGAGCTCGCAGACAGACTGGGAGCCTTGGATCAATAAATGAAGATACGGTTAATAAGTTCAAAACACACACACAGCAGGATATTTGTGAGATTTTAAACAGCCATCTATGCAAATTACGCTTCACTAAACACGATAAAAATAGACTTGTAAAAAAACTTGGGGGGGTCTCCGTCAGACGCGCGACTCATGGGATAGACCGTGAGAAACCGTGACGTGTCGTTTCAGTACTCTGGACAGCGCCGCACCTCCTACACACGATAAACAACGCTGTCCCCTCGTGGGCAAATAAACTCTAACGCCAAGTCAAGAAGAGAAATTGTTTAATTGGGTGTTTCAGCTCTTTTGTCTGGAGTTGAAAATGGAAGCCAATGTCACAGGTGAGGATATGGATCAAAACAAAAAAAAGAAACGAAACACAATAAGCAAGACTTAACCAGTCAGATTCAACTATGACCCCCACGTGGAGATTCTGATCAGGTTGCATCAACAAGAAAGATTTATTTTGTCTGCATCCCAACATTAAAGGTACCCTGTGGAGTGGTTGACCACTAGCAGCACTCTGGAGCCATGTCTTTATGAGAGTCCTTGTTTTGATTGTATTGTGCCACGTGCACAAGGACGCTAAGCGCTAACAAAGGCAATGTGGAAGAGGACTGTAAGTCAACGTAAATGTAAACAGTGCACGATTTAAAATATTAATAACTTTACAAATGTTTTATGAGGATAAAATGCACTGAGTCAGTGTGTTTTTGCGAGTAAAACTGAATGTTTGTTTACAAGAAAACTCCGCCGGGCACCTTTTAAAACGTGTTGGTGGCGATACAAAAATGTGACTTCTTCTAGAATATTAAATTAAAATTTTCCTGGTTTGTTTTCACAAGCGCTCACAAAGAGATTTAAAGCTGTTGTTTTTCCTGACAGGCAGCTCATGTTTGGATGTGAAGGAGATATACTGAGTAGACTATGAGCAGTAGTGGCATGTTTTACACCGGGGACAGAGATGGCGAGGTCATCAGAGCTGCTGAGCGGGCTTGTTTTTGCCTATATGCACATTTCACGGGACTGTTTCAAGTTTAATGAAGGCAATATTTAAATGCCTTCTGCGTTGAACAGAGAGACAATCCTCCAGTGGTTTAATCACTTACTCTCATCTCAGCCCAACTGAGACATGACACACAATAGAGAGAGCTGTTCTCTCCAAAATAAGGACAGATGTTCCTCAGCTCTTTTGTCTCTGAAGACGCTGAGGCAGACTGTCATGATTTACTCTAAGTAGGACTGTGACTGAGTGTGTGTCTGCTCAATGATTCAGAGGAATGAGCTCATATTTATGTGTGTGTGTGTGTCTGTGTGTGTGTGTGTAGGTGTTATTCTTTTAAATCAATGGAGAACAGAGTGAAGTGTTTTTCTCGAGTGTGCCCATTTTTCCTTCACAAGGGACAAGGATCTTCAGACAAATGAATGTTCATCAACATGATCTCCAGCAGCCTTGAACTTTCAGAACTTGCTATATCAGGCTTTCACAGAGCAGGGCTATTAACGCAAGAGGATCCTGTTATCTCTCTGATAATGAGGCCTTTTGTAGCCTTACAGCTACGACGAGAAGCTTTCATTTTATGTTGGTTTTGGAGGTCTCTGTGGAGAAAAGTGGTTGTGTTTGAGAGCACCAGAGTACCTTTAGAAAACCCTCTCATTTGACTGCAGCAGGGTCTGACAGCCTGCCCCGCTCTGTCCTGGTTCTGGTTCTCCCATGCCTCCTTTCCCCTCGAGTGGTCCCAACAATACAGCCTGGGCCTCCAGCAGCGTGGTGTCGGTGTTGGCCTTCAGCGAGGTAAAGCTCTGCTTCTGGCCGGAGGAGGAACTGCTGCTGCTGCTGGGCGTGGAGCTCTCCACCTCCTGCTGGAGTGGTGGGCTGGTCGCTGCTGGAGGCTCCACTGGAGTCTGAGCTGAAGGAGTTTCTGGTGAACCTGCATCATCAGTTTTGTCTGATTTTGCAGGGAGTCAGACCCGATGACAGGCATTAGGAAGAACTATATAGAAATAACCAATCTTCTCGCTGATGGTCTTGTTTGCTTATATCTAGTGCCTTAAATGGGCTGGTACTCACCGGTGAGCACTCCTGATTTTTGTCCACATGAGTACCCTTACTTCTTATTGTGTACCACCACAGTATGCAACGTTAAGCACTAAGCATAGGAAATAAACGCTTCAGGTCGCGGTTACGCCCGTGAGACTCAGCTGAGACCTGAGCCTCCACGGAGCCGGTGCAGACAGCTTCATAGATTAAAATGAGATTTCTGAATGTTGCTGCTGCTGTAACTGTAACTGCACCGTTAGTAGCTAGCTGCAGTGCAAATGACTACTAGAGGCTGCTAGTTGTGTGCGGCACCAACCATCACCGAGCCTCCCCCGTCATCTGCCAGCTATTGTGACACTTGGCACCATGGACACGGTGCACCTGACTACTGCACTACTGGTTTCATATCCTTCAACTATAGGTCTTATATGACATTCATCTGCTTTTTTTTTTTACCAATTTTGAAGTATGACAACAAAGCACTGAAGGCCTGCACATTTTTGTACACAATTTGATTTGTATAAATAGCTAAATGAAAAGTTTTTATTAACCAAACAGGCTGTATTTATGTACAATCTGTGGAAATGTAATGAAATTCATACAAAAATACATTTGAAGTAAGATATATTACCAAGATATGCATATAAATACTATATAAAGATATCCAAGACGCGTGTAATGATCATGTCATTGAACTGCTGGCACATTTTTTGGTCCTATTCAGGCACTGCTTATGTAGGTCATACAGAGGCATCAGTATTACATTTGGACTGTTTCATAACCAGTTAAAGATTCTTTGTAGTAACTTTAAATATCCTTAAACATCGTCCGACCTCTAGAATCCAGCGTAAATATAATTCAGATGATGCTAATGAAGCATTTAAATATGAGAATGTTTCTGTGTGTCCATGTGCGGGCCAGCAGCAGACAAAGCCAAGAGAGGAGGGAGATTAGTGATGGACAAAGGTGGTTCAGTAGAGCCGTGATGCTCTCTCCTGTGGTCAAAGGACTCATTCTTACTATACTGCAATGCTGTAGGGACTCTGTGTGTGAATGAAGGGAGTGTGAAAGAACGAAGAGAGGAGGAGTGGGACCTCTCCATCACTCCGACTATGACCTTCCAAAAGTCACGCTGTTATAGAGTACAGAACTAATGCCTCAATATATTATCTGAATATGCTGCATTATCATTATGCCTCTCCCTCTCGCTATCGCTCTTGCGGTCTTTCACTCACATTATACACACTCAGAAACACAACGCAGAGACACACACTGAGTGTTTCCTCTATACGATATTTGATGATGAAATATTTGCGCACTGCAGGTCAGAAATAGAGAATGAGAGAAAGATGGAGAGAAAGCACGACATAAATTGAGTTTAGCCTTATGAGCGTCTCTCTGTCTGCTCTGCATTGTGTGCGAAGAGGAACGTTGTAGTCACTAAAGGAGATAACATATGGACTTCCTGGACAAGAGCAAGGTCAACGCCGTCGCGACACTCGCTAATACATGCGCACAATGCCGGCAATCTCACACACAATAGAGGGTGAGGAGAGAGGGAGGACCGCGGGAGATAAGAGCAAAATGTCACACCATTATTTTGCAGGAGGAATAACCGGAGAGGAGAGCTTTAACTCTAATCCCGCCGAATTTTCATTGATTCACGTGTTTCACGAGCGTATTGACCGGCGCCATTCATATGATACCACATGCCTCCCATCTGACTTAGGAACATAAGATGTTGTAGCATCTGTACCTTTGACATGTACTACGGTTGTTTTCCTGTAAGATTACTGTTGGAGTCAGTGTGATTGATGATCCCGAGGTAATAGCACTGGTCTCAGGTAGATGGAGGTCCTTGACTGGAAGATGTACTGTGGACTGCAGAGTGTGTGTGTGTGTGTGTGTGTGTGTGTGTGTGTCTGCAGGGCAGGATCGCAGCGAGGCGGCTCTCATCAGGCGTTTTAAGGGCGATGGCGTCCGCTACAAGGCCAAGCTCATCGGCCTGGACGAGGTCACTGCCGCCCGTGGAGACAAACTCTGCCAGGACTCGATGATGAAGCTCAAGGTAAGAGAGTCTCTCTCTCTTCTTCTCTTTTTCTCTCCGTTGATGCGTCTTAAATTAAGACTTGCTCTTTTAATTTACTGCTTAAATTTGTTACCAACATGCATCTTAGAAATGACAACATGATTACCTCCTAAAACCACTGAAGATTAATCCACCTTATTCCTAGCCCCCATGATGCCTTGTGTGAACTATGGGTGCAACTTCCAGCGTGTCGTGTTATTGAACCGGAACCGGCGTTTTCTATTGTAACAGTACGCTAATCATCTCTCCTAGAGCAATTATATAAAAAAAATCTAGTAAAACATGTGGGAGCACCACCTATTACACCTCAACCTGGATAATTTGATGAAAAAGTGGCCTCAGATAACCTACACTAGCATATTTAGCTACGTTATTGACTCCGTTGCTACAGACGGTGAAGCGATGAACAATCTGAAAAGCTCTGAGGCAGATCAGTACTTCCACAGTAACAAGGTTTTGTTTCTTTCTACACACAAATAACTGTACTTAAACTATTTGTAGTCTAATGCTGCCCTGCACTCCGTGCCATAAACTGCCTTACATTTTAAACTGTACAGAAAATAGTAAAAGTAACTGGCTGTCATTAAATCAATGCTACAATGCTGTGTCCTCCCTGCACATGAAATCATCTCGACGTCTCTTCTCCGGGGGTCTTTATACCCCAACCACAAAGTAGAATACGGGTTTTCCTCTGTTGGCTTTTTGTCGACTAAATGAAATGAGCACACAGAACGTTAAAGGGTTTATGGTGGTCTCTTCAAGTTTAGGTTTCTCAGCCACGTTCTTCTGGATTCCTCATCTGTAGGTCGGCGATGGAGACTCTACCGTCGGTCACAAGAACAATCCCTTTTTGTTTTGGGTGCATGATCAACACGCTGTTGTTGAAGCCACAAATTTAGCTTTGCAAACAGCACAACAAGTACCAGAGCGCAACAAGGACATGTTAGAAAATGCAGTTAAATATCTTTTAAAAACATAAAGCAGGATTTGCTAAATTGAAGGCCAATTACTTTTCAAAAGAAGCGCCGTTGGTGGTTAGCCACTCTGGTTAGCCTATGGGACTAACTAGCTTACTGCTACTTCCGCTACCTCACCGGAAGTCACGCCCATCATCATCATTTCTACAGAATAAGCTGGATAGCCAAACACTGTTGTCAGTCCATAAATACTTCTTCAACTTCATGCATATTCTAAAATTCAACTTTTAAATATGCATGTTTCGTACATCCCAGCATAACTGCGCCTGTGAAGATGAGGACAAAAATGAGGATGTCATAATTTATGTGCACAGCGGTGATCGGAGCAGGAGGAAGTGAGGAGGTTAGCCATATGGATGAGAAGGGGATCGGGGTGAATGTCTCATTTGCAAGGACAGGAACAATTAGAGGGAGAGGTAGACAGATGGGGCAGTTAGCAGAGGAGAGAAGGCATATAGGAGGGGAACCATTTGGATGATAGGTGAGAGAGAGAGAGACCAGAGGGGATACAGATGAGGAGAAATAAGCCATCTATTCATTCATTTATAACTAAAGTCACAACGAACAAGCTGATTCAGTGAAATATTTGACTGTCGCCTGCGTATGGAGAACACATTTCTCCTGTTATACTAGAAACAGGGTCTTTCTCTAACCGGACCCTCCCCACTCCCACTCACAGCTCAATGAAGCACCTTCTTTAAGGTGTAGGGTATAATAAATACAGCGGCAAGCTTTGGGACGAACTAGAGGAGGGGATGTGCAAAGGTTCACAGTATAAAGAATAAAAAGAATATGGACCTTATTTTCTATGTCTCTGTTCTATGTCTGTTAGCTCGTTTTTTTCTGTCATTGTTGATATTTGTTCGCTCTTGAACGTTTTTTTCTCGTTGTCTGTTTATTCGTTTATATGTCGTTTAGGTGTCTTATTCGCCCATGCTTTTTTTTTTGTCTTTTTTTTAAGTCATTTTGTTGACTAATATCATGATTATTATCAGTATTATCACCTTTCTTTTCCTTCATTGCCTACTGATTTGAAAAAGGATAAAAATAAAGAAGATTTAGTCCAAAAAATTAGAAAAAAATAAAACATAAAAAGAATATGCAATATAAAGAGAAACTAAAAATAAAAAGATAAATCTTACTCCCATGCTTCTGTGGTGGCATTTCTTCTCTTTTTTTGTAAACATGTTCTCGTTTTTGCAACACTTCTTGTAAATATAAAACACTTTACAATCAAATGAACACGTCTACTGTTTTCTAGACTAGACAAGGGTTAGAGATTTTATCCTTAATGCAATGCAACCTGAAGTTGTTAAATATCGATTCAGTTTGAGCAGTTTACATTTGTACGGGTAGTTGCACGGAAATTACATTTGTACGGAGCGTGTTTCATGACGAACACAAAACATCACGCCTAATTGGTTTGGGATGGCACTTACTGTAATGTGGCGGACCCTCCACGCAAACGCACAATCGGAGTGGAAGTAGGCAGGGAGCAGCCCAGTTGCACAGCAGTTTGTGAAATAGTCACGAAATTGAATGTATTGATTCGTGTACATAGACATGAATTTCCCTTTTCTTTTCGCGATGGTCAGCACGAAATCAGTTCGTATGTAATCCTTGTAATTATCCATGTAATTATCCACGAACCGGGAAGTATAAAGAGCAGTAAGTAGGGAAGAGGTTGGGGTGGATGGGTGGGTCAAAAAACAGGACTTTCCCCCAGGAGACCGGTGTTTGTGTCCCGTGTGAAACCGCAAGTCAGAGTTGATTTATTTGCCACGTAACTTCTGTACTTAAGTTACGATACTTCCACAGTTATTTTAACCTAAACCACGTTCTTTTCCTAAACCCAACTAAGTAGTTTTGTTGCCTAAGCCTAACCAAATCGATCTTTTCCTAAGCCCAACTAAGTAGTTTTATTTTGAAAAGACTGGAGCAGAAATTGACATGTGCGTCACGTGTTGTTGAAAGCTGAGCGTCCCGAAAAAAAAGGGAGCTTCGTGTCTTTGTACATGATTCAAATAAATTAAATTTCGGGTCTATTTCACAAACTGCCATGAGATTGTGTTGTCGGAGAGGGTGTAGGGGTTTGAGAAAGGCCCCCAGTCAAACAAGATTTTGCTTCTTTTTTCCACAAACGCATGCTGAAATATAACAGTGAGTGTGTAGAGCGCCTTATTCATTATCAATTGTCCTTTAACACGTGGGATCCACACACTGAAGGAGATATTTGAATTGAGAAAATTACCTTTACGTTCTGTTTATGTGTAGTGAAAACTCTATCCAGCCGGGGCGTAGAAGGGTGAGGAGAGGATAGACAGCTCATTGATCAAACAGCTTCCCTCCTCCTCATTTATTCAGACAGGAAATCCATCAACTCTTTTTCTCTGATCTCCCCACCTCTTCTTTCATAGCGCTCCTCCCTCTCCTCGCCCGACTCTCTCAATGCTCTGATCTCGCTCCTCTCTTTTCTTCTCCTCTTGTGACTCACCTTTGCAAATAGAGTTGTTGTGAACGTACAGTAAAGGGGAGTTTCACATACACTTATAGAGTTATAATAATTCAGTTATGTTGTAACTTTTTGCTGTACCTGCCTTGTCTGTTTTTTCAGTTGTTATTGATTTCCTTCATGTCCTACAATGCCTTTCACCAGCCTAAGACAGGACATTAAGGTTTTGTGTTCAACTGAACAGAGCAAACGTAGCTTGATACTGGACATGCAATATTTGGTGGATATTTGTTTTTCCACCTTGAAGGGATAGTTTTGAAATGGGGTTGTATGAGGTACTTCTCCATAGTCAGTGTATTACCTACAGTAGATGACGGTCGGCATGCCCCCAGTTTGGAGAAACAGACAAGAGTACCAGCATGGGACCAAAGCAATGTACTGCTGTGGACGGATTTTAGACACCTAAATCAATATCAGTTTAAGTGTACGCTATATTTAGAATAATTTTACCGCTTTACCTTGCCGTTAGACAGCCCTATCTGACGGGGAACTGGAGCTATTATTTCCTTCTATGCCTTCTTCAAAGCCACCAGACTCCTTTGACAAAAACAGTAATCTTACCTCGCAGAACACGGGAGTTGCTGGTCTACCACTGCCTCGATCGGTTAGTTAGTTTGTGTTATTGTGTGACTTTGGAGAATCCGAACTAACCCTTTAAAACACCGAAGTCACACAATAACACAAACTAAGAAACCAGTCGAGGCAGTGTAAAACCAGCAACTCCTGTGTTCTGCAAGATAAAATTACTGTTTTTGTCAAAGGAGTCTGGTTGCTTTGAAGAGAGCATAGATAACTGCTTCAGGGCTGTCTGACAGCGAGGTAAAGCAGTGAAAATATTCTAAACGTGGCGTACACTTAAACTGATTTCTTTAGGTGTCTAAAATCCGTTTTGCTGCTGCCCCCATTCACAGCAGTACATTGTTTTGCTGCTGTGCTGGTACTCCTGTCTGTTTCTTTAAACTGGGGGCGTGCCGACTGCCATCTACTGACTATGGAAAAGAACCTCATGCAACCCCACAACACATCCGAACCATCCCTTTAAATATCTTTTAATATTTGTAAAAGGTATGAATCACAAGCATGCCTCAAAAGATGTACAGTAGATGGACTACTGAGGCTACTGTGGATGGGAAAATGATCTCACCTCCTCTGTTAACTCACAGTTATTGACTAGTGAAAGAAACTTACAAGAAAACGGTCTTTATGAGAGAGAAGGGGCTCAAACTGATGCTCTTTATTGACCTATATTCTCATGACACAAGCTCATGTTTCTGTCCTGCTTCTAACGTGGTTGTGTGTCTGTGTGTCTTCCTCTCTTCAGGGTATAGCTGCAGGAGCGCGGTCTAAAGGAGATCACAAACAGAAGGTGTTTCTGACCGTCTCCTTCGGGGGGATCAAGATCTTTGATGAGAAGTCAGGGGTAAGCTCAGAAGCATGTGTGTGTTTGTGTTTGTGCCTGCATGCAGCGTGTGTGTGTGAGTGTGTGTGTGTGTGTTTCCTCTGTTAATGAGGCATCTCCATGAGGGGGAGGGGCCCCCCGGGGAAATCAGGAGACCCTAATTGAAACCCTGAGAACAAGGCCTCCGTAGATGAGAGAACATGGCTATCCTATTGTCTGCCTCTCTGAAAACAGCGACAACACGGGTTCTAGATTACACTCCGGGATTATGCATTTTCCATCTTACATGGCTGCTTTTCTGGTTGACCGACTGGATCTATGCAGGCCGACTGATATCATCCCTCCACCTTTTTTTCCTTCGTTCAATCAGTTTACTATACATCTTTTCCTTACTGTCCGTTAAATCACCTAAATGACCTAAATACCCCTAAAAAAAGCCCCATAGTTCTGCTTGGTTTCACTGATGTAGAGACGTATTGACTGCTCAGAGATTTACAGCAGTAGCACCGGTCGTAGATAGAGGACACTCTGTGGACAGATAAACTGTGAATCCAGTTGTTGCAGAGCGAGTGTGCATTCAGCTCAAGGGGAAAGTGGCCAATAGAGCGTCGTGATTTCTTTCTCAAGGATCCTCTTGACAGGTATTGTCCAGGTTCGATTCCCCAACTGGCCATACCTGTCACAGTATCCTTGAGCAAGAAGTATAACGCACACATTTCCCAGGATACTTAGCGCTGTGGTTGGAGGACAGCCTCACTGAAAGGGCCATTTCGCCAACGTCATTTGGGTTAATAATGGATAAAATGAGCATTAAATCAGAGACTCTTCTAGAAAAATCGGTTATAAGGTTTTTTATTTTGGCAGCTGGATGAAACAGCCTTATTTTTAAAACAAAATACAGCATGAGGATGGAGGATGGAGAATGTGGTGGTAGGTTTGGGTGGGTGGTAAAGGGATACAGAGGCAGGAATTAGGGATTTAGGCGAAAAAGGTGAGGTGACATTCATGGGCTATGCAAGGTTATTTAGTATAGATAGTTTTTTTATTTTAGTTATTTATTATTATAAAAAAAATGTGTTATCTCTGAGAATATAAAAGACACTGTGTTGTTTGATTTCAAATGCAGTAGTTAAAATCAATACCAATCTACATTATAATTACGGCTGCCCCTTCGTAGTCAATCAGTCGACTAGTCAGTCGTTTTGGTCTCAGTCGACTAAGATTTCTTTAGTTGATTAGTCATTTTTTATGTTTTATTCATGCTGAATGAGAAAGAAACCTATGAGCACATCTCTGTAAACACCAGATTTAAAGTGGTGCTTCTGTGTGATTATTTGTAAAGAAACTCATTTTTACAGATCTGTTGATTAAATCAACTAATCGATTAGTCGTCAAAATCATAGTGTTGAGTGATTTTTTTTGGTCGAGGACAGCTCTAATTATGACAAAACATAATACAGCACTAACTGCTCTTGTGTATATTGTAAATACGCACTGTGACGCCGAATTCACACCAGAGCAGCCGCGAAGTGCGGCCTGCGCTGAGCTGCCATGCAATGTCTATGGAAAGCTGCGGCGGCCGCTCCGAGGAACTGAAAGTTGGGGAAAGTTTAACTTTAAGCGGCGAAGTGCAGCCAGAGAATACCCACAGCCGAGCAGTAAACAGATCCTGTGACATGCTGACATATGCTACAAAGAATTTCTTCCCACCTGAAACACATGAATACACCTCCCAGCCTCAGAAAAATAGAAATATTGCGGCGAGCCGCACATCGCCGCTGCTTGGTGTGAATTTGCTGCCTGTTGGACTCTGCTCTGCCTAGCTGTCAGTGGATCTGATTGTGAATGTAGTCTGGTTTAGACACATTATGATGCTCTCTGCTCCACACCTGACTTTAGTATCTGAGATTTACACCTCGACAGGAGCTGGATGTCACTTACAACGCGCGTGTGTGTGTGTGTGTGTGTGTGTGTGTACCCAGCAGTAATTCAAAAGTGCAGGGTATTAGACAGGCAGGACACAGTAACCAGTGGCCTCCCACATGGCAGCCATATTGCATGCAGCCAAACTCATCCCTCACCAGTCCAATCCCTCTTCTTTTATAGCCCTCATTTCTCTTCGTCTCATTTCCCTTCCTGATGCTTCAAACCCTCCACGCTGAAAGATTGAGAGGGGCTAGAAGCAGAGATAGATAGAGAGTCAAAGGGGAGACGGTGTAGAGAAGAGAAGAAACAAGAAAAAGGGGCGAGAAAGAGAAGGAAACGAGGATGTGAAAAGACTGATAGAGGGAGGATGGGGAGGGGCAAAGACAGGCTGAAGCAGAGTTAGAGGGATAGGTTGAGAATCAGTGAACATATGTCAAAGGAAAGCTCTCTACAGGGAGACTTTGTCCTCTGTCTCCGCACATTAATATTAACTATAGAGATATGCTGTCCTTACTATCAGTCCTTCAACCACTTCTAATGGCTAGGGAAAGAGAGAGAGCAGTGGGGAGAGGAGAGAGAGAGAGAAGGACTCTGCTGAGGTTCAGAGATCTTGACAGTCTCGTTCCCCTCCTGTGCATCAGTCAGCCAGATGGGCGGATGGATGTATGGGTGAAGGAATGGATGGATGGCCTCTCTCTGGGAGGAGGGAAGGTCGTGCAGGATGGAGGGAGGTGGTGCTTGAGATGGAGGAGAAGAAGAGGGGAGACATTAATCTAGCAGAGGGCAGACCGGCATGTCTCTCTCTCACTCTCTCTCTCACACACCACACACACACATAGAGACACTACCCTCTTCAACCCTCTTTGTCAGTCTCGTCAGGGCCGCTGCATCACGTCAGGTCAAGAACTCACAAGAGTGAAGGGCTGAGCTCGCTGGCCTGCTGCTCCCTCAGAGGATGAGACCAGAAATTAGTCCAGTTCTATGTAAAGAAGTACTCATGAAGGAAAGCTTTGTAGAAAAGACCCCGGAGCAAAGTATTCATACGGAGGCTAGACAGAGATGCAGCTGCAGCGAGGAGGCGAACAAGACAGAGGACGGTACATTCACTTTGGGTCCTATCAGATATACTGTAACTTAATGTTGATTAATAAAGATCATCCCACTTTACAGTATTTATTAGAAGGAGAGGGCAGAGGAGTGAAAGAGGTGTAGAGGTGTCATGGCGAGGAACCCAGGTAGGGAGACTCAGTTTGAGGCAAGGAGGCTTAAAGGAACAGTGTGTAGCCTTTCAGGGGATCTATTAGCCTAAATGGAATATAACATTAATAAGTATGTTTTCTTTTGTGTATAATCACTTGAAACTATGGCCCTGTTCACACCTGGTATTAACATGCGTCCTCAGTGATCGGATTACAAGTGGACAGCTTTGAGTACGTCTGTTCACACCTGGCATTAAAATGCGTCTACACATGCGTCTTCAGTGGTGACTTGTGATCCGATCTCACTTCCCCGCCCCATATGCAAATGAACACAAAGGCGCTATATAAGTCCAATTTATTATTATTAATATTATTAGTAAACTCATGGCTAATACAGCAGCCGTTGTGACGTAATATTACATGAATGCCAGTAGTAATATCCTACATATTCGTTAATTCTGGTACATTGTATTAACATCAAAACAAAAGGTTATTGTATTATTGTGGCAAAAGCAGCGGTGCCGGCACCGGCGTTGATTATCCCCAGGGACCCTCGGTGCCGGCACCGCTGTTTATGCCAGACAACAGTGGGGGTCCCAGCCTTCATTTAATAGACTTTAGGTAGAGAGCAAGTTCTCAAGGAAGCAGAGAAGAAGACGAGGAAGCCGGAAAAGGGGTTTGTTGGAGTGTGGGACTTTTTTCTTTTCACTCTTTTAGTCACTTTCTCAGCCAACTCAATGTCAAACTGTTGATTATCAAACATTATTTATAGGTAGAGTCCAGCTTATGTGCTTGTATATTTGTGTCAGTGACTGCAGCAGTGCCACCGCTTGGAAGGAACTAATAAAACCTCAAAGCTAACTGCTAATCTCAGTCGTGTCCTGGCTGGAGGCTGGACAGCCTCTGCCGGCTCTCTTATGATGCTCTCCCCTCCGGGAAGGAGATGTGACGAGAGGGAGGAGAGAGAGAGAGAGAGACAGTATCCTGCTGCTTCTCCTCCTCCTCCTCCTCCTCCCTCCCAGCGTAACAGGGAATATCGTGGTTCAGTGGCCAGCTACCGCTGAAGGGCATGCTGCCTAAAGGCCCTCAGAGACACTGACACGGACACTGCGTGTATGTGTGTGTGTGTGCGTGTGTGTGTGTGTGTGAGAGAGAGAGACTAATAGTGCATATCCACAGTGCTGGAGAGAAAAGAAGAGAGAGTACACAAGTCAGTATCGACTTTTTTTGATACACCCACCTGTTTTTGCAAACAATCCGCCTCCCCCAGAGAATACATCTGTTTAAGCAACGATGAGCGGCATCTGATAGTCGACGCTGCCAGACACGTCGGCTCCACCCTCCTGGGATTTAATCTCACTGTTCTGTCCAAACTTTACCGAGGCTGATACAACAAAAACATTTAGATTGTTTTTGCAACAGAAACAGCACTGAGTGAGTCACAATGTTGGATGTGTGATACATAAGAGATCTAAGGAGGAAAATGACATTTGTTGTGCCAATAACAACTCTGTGTGCAAAGCTGGTGTTTACAGTATAAAGTGGAAACCACAGCAAAAGTTAATTAATTAAGAAGAACAAGGTTATTCTACTCATCACTAAACTGGACAGGAGTGTTGCTTGAGTGCTGCTGATGGAAGTCCAAGATTGCTGATATTTTGTCATTCCATCAAATTGATTGTACAGTTTAATTTGCTTTATGTACGTAGGGAAAATCCAAAGGCAAAAGCCCAGTTGGCATTCTGATTATTAAGTAGTACATTGCCTGCCAATTAGGATCTGAAAGTCAATTTCACATTCATTAATGCCACAGGGATATCTTTTAGAGTACACTGAAAATAATTTTTCAGAGAAATCTTCACTCTAATTTTAATTTTGGCACTAGTGATGCTTTTTCAATCATAAAAATGAAATAGATTAGAGAGTAGAGGCCAGGGTAAACTACTGGCGTAAACAAGATGAGATAAGATAGATTTTATTGTCCCGAAGGAAATTAGTCTTTGACATATACAGTATCTGCTGTTAATAAATATAAAAGAAGTGCATACATACAGTAAATACACAGACTGTCAGACAGTCCACATGCACACAGACACAGTACCTACAGCACATTCATAGACTGCCACCAATCAACGTATGACACCAACCCGTTCTCAATCCCAACTTGTCAAATACCGCCGTTTGGTCAGCGCCCCTCGGCATCAGAAACCGACGCACGGAGGCACCCTCTAGCAACAGTAACACCCGCGGTGTTGTTCAACGGTCGGAGCAAGTGACGTAGTATTAATAACGTGAGAGTCCATTCAGGGCGGGCTGAAGGGGTGGTGGATGAGTCAAACAATCACAAGACTTTCAACCAGGAGACTGGTGTTCGTGTCCCGTGTGAAACTAAAAGTAACGTTGACTTGTTTAGTCAGTTGTTAGTCACATGACTCGATGGTATCGTTAGCCCCGTCAGTCCCGTGAGTCACTAGTCAGTGAAGTTAACATCAACTATCTCCGTTTCCTAACCCTAACTAAGTGTTCGTCTTGCCTAAACCTAACTTCCTGTGAAAACGGAAGTTCATTTTTAACAAGCATTTATTGACACGTCGTCAAAGAACGTATATCGCCAAGAAGTGAAAGTCAATTGTTCGTTCCATTGCAACATCAGCGCCCAGCAGCAAAGCTACGCTTCCGCCATTTTGGACTGAAAGCGACTACCAGACGCCAGTATAACGTCCGCCTAAAAAGTGCCCTACAAAAGTAAAACGAAATGATTTCTATTCTATTGCCATATGCTACCGAAATGTTGAACAATAAGATATTATAAATATAATAAGCGTTTTCAGTCCAATATGGCGGCAGCGGCTGTTTTCAAAAACATAGTTTTGTCTCTTTGCTTCTGAACCCTTTGACGCCGTCCCTGGTCCGTCCAAAAGTAATGCAAAAGGGGTACCCTGTGCGTCGGTCTCCGATGCCGAGGGGCACTGACCAAATGCCGGTATTTGATGAGTTGGTAGTGAGAACGTGTTCACGACACACCGGTAGTCATTCATAATAGTGCACTAAACAGCCAGTAGCACCACCACAACTCCTCTACACAGCATGAAAGAGCAGGTGCGTCACCTCATTGTAGCAGTCTACCAAGATCCCTGTGGAACATTTTCACCACTTTGTTAAATCTGTATATCAAAACATTGTCTACTACAGGCCACACCTGCCAAACTAGGTACCGACTGTAAGTGTATGTAAATTGTTTTTTACTCTCTAAGATGTGCTCGCTACCAAGAAGAGGTAGAGGAATTGAATTTATGCAGCCGTCTCATTCTCTGCTCTCTTTGAATCAGAGTCCCCCTTTGTCACCTCACCACCCACCCAGAGATAATTCAATAACCTCTGCAAATGAGCTGTGTGTGTGTGTGTGTGTGTGTGTGTAGGGTGTGTGTGGGTGTGGGTGTGTTTGTGCGTGCACATGCACCGCCTTAGCTGTCATTTTCAGGTCAATCAGAGGTGATAATAATAATCATTACTCTAATTATTAAATTTAGAAGACATGACTCATACAATGATTATCTATTTCTACTGGGGCTCTCAGTGTGTGTGTTGTGTGTGTGTTGTGTGTTGTGTTGTGTTGTGTGTGTCAGTGCCCCCGTGTTAAATTGGTGTCACTCTACTCTGCCATGTCTTAGGTCTGGAATGGCTTCAAACAGAGCAGATGTGTGTGTTTAGCCTCTGATGTATTGAGCTGCAACCCCTAGCATGCACTCAAGGGCTACTGGGTCATTATGTTGACTGTGTGTCTCTGCTCCCAGCATGCAGCTGGCGCAGACAATAACAACAAAGCAGACATTTAGTGTGACTTAACAGAGGGCTATTGCATATTAGGTTGTGTGTGTTGTGTGTTGTGTGAGTGAGTGAGTGAGGGCACAGATGAAGTGATCAAGTCGACAGCTTGCCGAGCTGTGATTGTCACTGATCCCCCCTCTGTCCTCAGGAAAAACAGTGCCATCTGCCACGGGCAATGCCAGCTTGGCTCTCTCCCCACCCAGGCTAAACTAGAGAGGGCAGGGGAGCAGTTTAATGTTGGATACAAGGTCTCCGTGTGAGAGGGTTTGTTTCTGTGTGTTCACTTGAGGGGGGGGTTGCATGTGGGCTCTTTTTCTGCTCCCCACAGGGTTTTTTTTTTTTTGGAAAAGTGGACAGGTGAATTCTTCAGCTGCTTTTTGTCTCTTTGTGTTTGAATGAGTGTGTTCACGTCCCTAACTTTTTGATAGTTATTGTACACCTGAAACTTAATTTAGCTTGCAACTAAAGTTTTCATTAAAGGGCGGTTGCATCTGCAATCTTTGAAGTGGAGTTTCATGTATGCTCCTGTGTTCTGCGAGGTAAAATGACTGCTTTTGTCAATGTAGTCTGGTGGCTTTGAAGAGAGCGATGTAACAGCTTCAGTTCTCCGTCGTGGCTGTGTACGGGAGCAGCAGAAAACGTATTTTAGCCTCCTAAATAAAATGTAGAATATTTTCTTGACAGCCCTTTCTGACGGGGAACTGGAGCCGTTATCTATGCTCTCTTCAAAGCCACCAGACTCCATTGGAAAAAAACATTAATTTTACCTTGCAGAACACAGGACTTGCTGGTCTACCGCTGCCTTGATCAGTTAGTTTTTTATGTTATTGAGTGACTGTCGGATCCAAACTAACGTGGCCTCCACAGCAGCACATTGCTGAGCTTCCGTGCAGGTACTCCTGTGACTATAAGGATGTATATATACTGTACATGTAGCAGCGTCATTATGCAGAAACCTACATCAGGTCATGTGGGAAAACTTTTTTAGAAGGGCTTAGGAAAATGGCATTTTCACGCCAAAATATATATACTTCAAACAAAGTGTAAATGTTCAGATCAGCAATATAACTGGGGGCGAGGTCATGGCCTTATATGTAATTGGCAAGATCTTAAAGTTGATTCTGAATTTTACAGGGAGCCAATGGAGGGATGCCAGAACAGGGGTGATGGGAGACCGACGGCTAGTTCTGGTTAATAACCTGGCCGCTGCATTTTGAACCACCTGAAGGTGACTTAAAGCAGATTGACTGAGGCAGGTGTAGAGGGAATTACAACAGTCTAGATGGGAGAATATGAAAGTGTGAATTAATAGTTCAAGATCCGTGGAGGACAAGATGCATCTGATGGTCAAAAGTCATATTGACACCAAGATTCTTAGCTATGGGACTGATATTGGATTGGAGTGGGCCAATAAACTGATGAACTGCTGTAGCAAAATTGTCTGGTCCTATTAAAAGAATGTCTGTTTTAACTTGTAGTTTCTAGACTGTGTCTTTATTAACCATCCTGTGTCATGCCCTTCCTTCAGGTCCTCCAACACCACCATGCGGTCCACGAGATCTCCTACATCGCCAAGGATATCACGGACCACCGAGCCTTTGGCTACGTCTGCGGGAAGGAAGGGAACCATCGCTTCGTGGCGATCAAGACCGCGCAGTCGGTGAGTCTCTCTGTATGTCGGCAACTGTGTGTGTGTGTGTGTGTGTGTGTGTGTACACATGTTTTACCAATGTGCCCGCCGCCTGTAGGTTAATGTATAATTCATTCATTCTCAATAGCACGAACCTCTTGACATTTAGATAAGGACCCTTGAACACCAGCTCGTGTCCCTTTTGTGTTGTTCATCAAACAAACTGTTTACTCTAGAGCTCTACGTCGTGTGTGTGTGTGTGTGTGTGTGTGTGTGTGTGTGTGTGTGTGTGTGTGTGTGTGTGGACTGATTCAGGCCTGCAGCAGCATCCTCTATATGATATCGAGTACCCCTCTTGGACCTGTTATTATTATTGTTGTTGCTGTTGTTGTGTCTCCGTGCCTGGCTTGTTCAGTCTGGATCCAGCTGGCTCGCTCTGTAGCCGTATTGATTTCCCATAGTGAGTCAATGAGGGTTTGAGTGTGTGTCACCAGCTCTAATGGCATATCCATCCTCCCAGGGCCGTGAACCGTGGCTCTCTGACTTAGACAGATACACACACACACACACACACACACACCAGGCTGGACTCAACATTCACACCAACCACACTCCAAAAAAATGTCGCTAAAAAAATGCTAACAGCGTAGCATTAGGCTGAGCTCTCATCAGTCACCTTAAGCTGTCATTTACCTGACGTGCGCCCGAGGAAAGGTCACGATTGTATTTTACTCACATTTTCCGGATTTGAACCCGCCGTCACTCAGACCGCTGGTGGTGGCGGAGCAGACAATGAGGCTCACAGCTTATGGCGGAGGCCGAGGCTGTAATTGGAAAGTAACCACTTTGATGTGAATTAACAAAGCGTCTCTGCCGTCATGAAGACTGAGGATTTAAGGTTGCTCCGAAAAAGGCCAATTTAGGAGTACATTCAAAAGTAATTGGCTTACCACTCAACTCGGAGTCTCGGCACAGGAAGGACGTGTTTTATTTAGCGAGTTTTAGTGGAGATGGAAGCTCACTAATTGTGTTAGAGAGGCTTCCGTCTCTTAGTTCATCACAGTCTTTGTTATAACTTTTTAGAAATGTTACAGTATTAATATGAATCGATGTATTTGTTACGAAATCAACCTTATATCCAATTTGTAGGAAGGCTACAGAGAGTTTAAAGACTACTTAGTGTCGGTCTGGAAATTTTCACTGGCTATTTTAAAAGAAGTTATTACATCTCCAGTTATTAAATATTTTATTTTGATCTCTTTGAAAAATTGACGACAAAGTTACCACCATGAGCGAATCATAACAGCAACCGCAAATGAAAAATAATGTAGTGGTTGAGCCGTCACTGGTGAGTCTGGATTTGTCTGGACAGAGTGTTCACTCTGCTAACACTTCTGGGTACACAGTTTATTCCTATGACTACAAACGGAGATTACATCTCTGGAATCTTTTCTTACTCACTTACTCTCAGTACAGCTTTCGGTGCAGTCTTTCCAGCTTAGTTTAGTGGCAAAACATTTGTGGAACCATCCAAAATGTCAGTGACGTCAATCAAATGTGTCTGAGCCCAGAGTCTGAATTAACCATTTGGCACCAGGATTCAACAATTACAGATAAATAAATCGATTGTGGAGTGCATACTACTCGTCTGCCTAGTTTGAAACAGAGATGTTCTGATGCCATTTTTCCCTTCCCAATACCGATTTCGATACCTGAACTTGAGTATCGGCCGATACCGTGTACCAATCCGATACCAATGCGTTAAAATCAAGTCACCATTTTACTGGTAGGATTTTCCAGATTAAAATATTACCAAATTACTGACTATGCTAGCTTTGGCTAACGTTACACTCTACGCTAGCACCTGCCCGATCGGTACCAAAGAACTTATATTGATAAGAAGTGGAAGCTAATTGGGCGTTCCATTGCAGCAAAGCTTCATCTAGGGCTACAACTAATACGATAATTTTTATTGTTGATTAATTTGTTGAATATTTTTTGATTAATCGATAGTTGTTTGTCCTATAAAATGTCAGAGAATGGTGAAAAATGTTGATCAGTGTCCTCAAATGTCTTGTTTTGTCCACAACTCAAAAGATATTCAGTTTACTGTCATAGAGGAGTAAATAACAAATTTAAGAAACATTTAAGAAGCTGGAATTAGAGAATATTGACTTTTTTTTTCCTTAAAAAATTACTAAAACCAAGTTATCGATTATCAAAATAGTTTGCGATTAATTTCATAGTTGACAACCAATCGATTAATTGTTGCAGCTCTAATCGCATATACTTTCTCAAGCTGTATATTCAGGCACTTTCTCTGGAGGTTGTTTTAGGAAATGTTGGAAATGGCTAACTGAATTAGATTTAGATGAGGCAGATGGAGGGAAATTAATTATACCAAGAAATAAATTCTTAATAAATTCAGTGGCAGGATATCCTGGAGACTAGATGGTTAATCAGTTGAATTAATATTTCAGGGTGATTTCAACCAAAACTCCTGATCAGTGCAGACTTTAATAGAAAAGTGAATCCGCAGTAAAAGTCTTCATTACTACTTTTTGTTGGACTCACTCGTCACTGTTGCCGTCAGTTATGAATCATCTGATTTCAAGAGGGCTGAACTGAGGTTATCTCCTTTCTATGGTCCATTATGACCACTCCTCCTCCTGGATCCTCCTCCTCCAAGCTTTCTGCATTTACGATTCCAACATTCACTGCTCATCTCGGCTTTCTGTGTCTTCTCTTATACCTCGACGTTTTGATAGAGAAGGAGCGATGGCAGATGGCAAGAAAAGATAGAGATTAGAGCATGTATCGTCAAATAGTAGAGAGGATCTGTATGTGACAGAGTGACAATATGTTTCAGTGTTGCCTCAGCAGGAGCCACCGTTTACCCCAGTGTGTCTGTCACAAGCTCCCAACATCTCGCAGAAAGACAACACTAAAATAGAAC